>JAFMOD010000113.1:1074017-1081127 GCA_019802435.1 Corydoras maculifer
AACAGATTATTACTGATTTTGTTTTTAATAAACACTTTATGAATTAAACAGTGTTTTTTATTATAGTGTGTTTGTAAGTGTTTTATAAAAACAATAAGACTCTCGAGGTTGTGTATTATTGTGAATAAATCACGTAAAGAGGTGGAACTGTACTCCACTAGGTGTCGGGACTGATAACACCTCTTCATGTGATTTATTCAGAATAAGGCCACGCCCTCTCGTACCACATCGCTTTATTATAGAATAAAAAACCTGAAAACACAGACGTGTGATCAGAGTGTTCACAGCATCGAGGGCTATTGTTTTGGATTCGAACCGAGCCAAGCGACGGTCACCGTGACGATTCTCTCCAACCTTTAAAAACGAAAATGCTGGAGAATCTCACTGTTAGAACCAGAAGGTTCCGATGGAGGAAGCAGAAAACGCAGTGCAGTCCTTTAAGACTTCCATAAACTCAGCGAGGGGAAATGTCACGGCCACGTCGTTATGTTTCTGCACAACGGTTCAACAAAGACGCGCTCGGCATCGTTAATAAAACGCAGACGGACCGAACGAACGAGTCTCCAGATGCATTTGCAAAATGCGCAGATTTGAATACTGCCTGAGGCTACAAGACACTCAAATACATCCCACAGCCATGAGGAGAACATGTTAACAGCATGAGGAGGAGGAGGAGGAGGAGGCGGCCGTGTTGAGTCACTTTCATTAACGAGCTCTTAATGAGATTAGCACGAGCTGAGCCGTCACTCGGAGCTCTCGGAGCTGCTCGTGCATCCTCACATCCGGAGTGTATTTTTAGACGCTGGTTCTCACCTCGTCCACGCGCCAAACTATTCCACCGAGGTCTGAGTTATTAGCGGAGATCCAGTGTTTACGGCGGGGGTTTGGTTTTGTGTGTACAGCTGCAACATCTGTAATTAAAATGCACACGACGCTAAAAACACCACCAGAGCAGGACTTTTACGTTGACGGTTTGCACAAAGTCTTTGAACTACTGATAATCACGCAGATAGTATACAGATGTGGGCACCTCTGGCTAAGATATGAGGTGGAGCTCATGTTTGAATATTAATACGTGTCCCAAAATACATATCGCACATGTTTGGTACTGCTGCCTGCATGTGAGCCACCTTTAGCCAACATGAGGCCCAAATATATACGTGGACAATGCCCTTGAAACCAGAAGTGTATGTGGGCAACGCCCTTAAAACCAGGACCGTAGGTGGACCACACCATTGGAACCAGGTGTGTAGATGGGTCATGCCCTTGAAACCATGAGCGTAGTTGGGTCTGCCCTTGTAACCAGAAGCAACGGTGGGCCACGCCCTTGAAACCAGGAGCATAGGTGGACCACGCTATTGGAACCAGGAGCGTAGGTGGGCCGCGCCCTTGAAACCAAGAGCATAGGTGGACCACGCCCTTGAAACCAGGAGCGTAGGTGGACCACGCCATTGGAACCAGGAGCGTAGGTGGACCACGCCCTTGAAACCAGGAGCGTAGGTGGACCACGCCATTGGAACCAGGAGCGTAGGTGGACCACGCCATTGGAACCAGGAGCGTAGGTGGGCCACGCCCTCGAAACCAGGAGCGTAGGTGGGCCACGCCTTTGAAACCAGGAGCGTAGGTGGACCACGCCCTTGAAATTAAGAGCGTAGGTGGACCACGCCCATGCAACCAGGTGCGTAGGTGGGCCGCGCCCTTGAAACCAGGAGCGTAGGTGGGTCACGCACTTACAACCAGGAGTGTAGGTTGACCATGGCATTGGAACCAGAAGCATAGGTGGACCACGCTCTTGCAACCAGGAGCGTAGATTCAGCAAGTGGGCCGGATGAAATTAGTGAATGTGGGCCAGAACACTGTGGGACATTATTATGTTGTCATTACAATGAGGCTTGAGGGCCCTGCTCAAGGGCCCACATTGATAACTTGGGGATTTGAAGCCCTAACCTTCAGACTGATGACCCCACCACATTAATCCCCAGCTTTATTTAGTGTGGAAGATGTCCGATAAATAAAACATGACGTAGATTAAAAAATGACACCGAACACACAACCGAGCTAGACGAGTCCGTCAATAAAAAAAACCCTGGTGGACATTTTCAACACGCGGGAGACGGTCATTGGAGACAGCTGTGAGGAATTCCAGTCGGCGGCTCTTTGCTGATTCAGAACCCTGCCAGCGCTGAATGAGGAATGAATTCCTAACTGTATTAAGAAAGTTTACAGGATAATGTCAACGTAATGGTCCATCACCTGAACTTTAATGGAAGTTGGATGAGGCTGTTCATGCAGGAAATCACAGAACAGGCAGAAATTCCTGTCGGCTGCTGAACGTTTGATTAAAAGCAACAGGAGACGCTTCGTCCGGAGAAGATTCAATCGAGTATTTAATGCACCGGCTCGCGAGTCCTTCCCATCGGCAAAAATAAGACGATTACAAAGAAGCCACACCCTGGACTGACGGCAACCTCAACTGGTTCTTTATCGATCGCCGTTGATGGTGCGTTTACCGTACAAGGTACCCTCACCGTTCAAATAGCAACCCACCAAAGTCAAAGCGCCACCTGGCTCTTAAGGGGAACAGCACGTGACGCGCTGATTGGTTTAATTGTATGGTAAACAATAAACCAATCAGCGCGTCATGTGCCGTTCCCTTCAAGAGCCAGGTGGCGCTCTGACTTTGGTGGGTTGCTATTTGAACGGTGCAGGTACCTGGCCTCCATGAGGTTCTTCATTTTAGTGTGCATGGAGAACCCACAGCGTAGTGTAGACGATGGATCTGCATAAATGCAATCAAATTTAATAGCATTTAGTTGGTTTCAGGGCGGCAGGGTGGCTTAGTGGTTTAGTATGTTCTCCTCTCAGCACTAGGGATTCCCGGTTCGAATCCCAATCTGGGTTGTGGTTCCATGTTCTCCCCGTGTCCGCGTGGGTCAAGTGAATTCTCCAAATTGCCCCATATAGAGTGTGTGTGTGTGTCTGTGTGAGTGAGTGAGTGCCCAGCGATGGATTGGCGTCCTGTCCTGGGTGTATCTTCCCAGCGCCTGAAACATTCTCCCCTGGATGAACCCCCCCCCCCCACGACCCTAATAGAGGATAAAGCAGAAGATAATGGATGGATAGTTGGTTTCAGCGTTCCGTGGCGTTGAACACACGGCGTCTGTGTTGATGATCCACCGCCTAACGAGATAGTGACTGTCGTCTGGACTGTCGATGCCTGGAGAGTGATTTTTGTAGTCGCGGAGATATCAAGATGGCAGAAATGTACCTGAACACGCCTCATTTCGTGACGGCCACGCCCATCGGGGAGGTATATTCACACGCAGCGTTGCTATTTAAACCAATATGAAAATAGACTCTAAAATAGTTTTACACACAGATTCCACGCCAGACGGTAAACCTCACTATATATTTCACAACCCACCACACACACACACACACACACACACACACACTAAGGACCCCTCCCAAGCAGGAGGCTCATTCCAGGATTATTATTTCTAGCCAGAAAACATTTGACGAGGAGTAAAATCTTGGCAAAGTGTGGGTTTTATTTGCATGCCCTCTGTAGCTGCTGCCCAGCTAGGGACGTCAAACTGTCATCGCCATGGCAGCAGTGACACCATGACAACGAGGCTTGGCTGGAGATCAGAAATGTCCGATAGCAAGTTGGCTGAAGTAAGAAAAGTCGGCGCCCGGTGTTGATGCATTAAAAATAATAATAATAATAAAGGGCGGCACGGTGGCTTAGTGGTTAGCACATTCGCCTCTCAGCGCTAGGGATTCCCGGTTCGAATCCCCATCTGGGTGGAGTTTCCATGTTCTCCCCGTGTCCGCGTAGGTTTCCTCCGGGTTCTCCGGTTTCCTCCCACAGTCCAAAAACATGGATCAAGTCAATTGAGTTCTCCAAATTGCCCCATATAGAGTGTGTGTGTGAGTAAGTGTGTGCCCAGCGATGGATTGGCGCCCTGTCCTGGGTCTATCTGCCCAGCGCCCGAAACGTTCTGCCCTGGATGGGCATGGGGAACCCCACCACGACCCTAATAGAGGATAAAGTGGGAGATAATGAATGAATGAATTAATAATAATAAATAAATAAATAAATAAATAAAACACCCGACGAGAAGCAAACAGACGCTCCACCTCTCTGTACCACGCTTTCACACTTCAGGCTGATGGGCTACAACGCCCGGAGCCCCACCCATACGAGTCCAACTATAGCGCTTCTAATAGGGTGCTCCATCAGTGCATGTTCACTCATTAACCTCTTGGGTCCTAGACGAGATACAGTGATGGATCGGACTAATTAACGCATCTTAATTAGATGCAGGCGACATGATGAATATTAATAACCATAGAGCATCGTGGTTAATTCATTCAGATTAATTCGCTAACCGCGGTCCTGTGCTGTGTCCTCCTAATCTGAGACGAACACATGATGTTCCAACGTCCTCACCGTCCATCACGTCACATCAGCTCTACTGAACATACAGATGGACTACTGTAGTTCTACAATTACAGACTGTAGTCCATCTGTTCGTGGTCCTGGGGTTACATCTCTCACTTCAAACCTGAGATAACGCTGAGATAATCCTGAGATAATCCAGCATATCATAATGCGACCAATTAAACCAAGAACAAACACAAGTTCATTCCACTTAGGGTTCCCAAAGGGGGTTCCACATGTCCATCCAGGGGACACCGTTTCAGGCGCTGGGCTGACACACTCACTCACAAAGATGCACGCTATATAGGGCAATTAAAAGCAGTCAATTAACCTTGAATCCATGTCTTTGGACTATGGGAGGAAACCCACGCGGACACGGGGAGAACATAAAAACTCCACAGTGCATATGTAGATTAGGATTCAAACCAGGATCCCCAGCGCTGAGAGGAGAACATGCCAACCACTAAGCCACTGTGACAAGGGCAATGTTTCTGAACCTAATTACCACTTTTAAGAAAAAAATATAATTAAATAAAATGAATTCCTTATTGCACAGCACGGTGGCTTAGTGGTTTGGCATGTTCTCCTCTCAGCACTGGGGATCCTGGTTTCCTGGTTTCCTCCCACAGTCCAAAAACATGGATCAAGGTCAAGTGAATTCTCCAAATTTCCCCATATAGAGTGTGTCTGTGTGAGTGTGTGTGTGTCCAGTGATGGATTGGCGCCCTGTCCTGGGTGTATCTGCCCAGCGCCCGAAAGGTTATGCCCTGGATGGGCATGGGGAACCCCCCCACGACCCTAATAAAGTATAAAGTGGAAGGTAATGGCTGGATGGCTTCTATAGGGCCTGGCTTAGTGGTTGGCATGTTCTCCTCTCAGCACTTGAGATTCCCGGTTTGAATCCCAATCTGGGTGGAGTTTCCATGTTGGTTTCCTCCGGGTTCTCCGGTTTCCTCCCACAGTCCAAAAACATGGATCAAGGTCAAGTTCTCCAAATTGCCCCATATAGAGTGTTGTCTGTGTGAGTGAGTGTGTGTCCAGCGATGGATTGGTGTCCTGTCCTGGGTGTGTCTGCCCAGCGCCCGAAAGGTTATCCCCTGGATGGGCATGGGGAACCCCACCACGACCCTAATAGAGGATAAAGCGGAAGATAATGGAAGGATGGATGGCTGAATTCCTCATTGCGGAACGTGCCGTTCGCCCGGCGTGTGGACGTCCTCCGCCATCGAGCCGTTTATTAATTCCAACACGGCACCGGGTTTATCGGCGGCGGCGGGCCTGCGGGACAGCGCGGTCTCCGACTCCCTCGGTTTGTTTTGTTGAAGGTTAAAATTGAAGGCGAGAGGAGCGAGACTATAAGTCAGGACGGGTTCAATCCCGCCGTCAGATTGATATCTTTCGTCCTCCGGCGGACGCCTGTCGGCCGTCGCAGGTTTATCTCGATGTATTCATTTAAAAACGCCGCTCAGTCAACAACGGGCGCACATGTCTCCTCTCGCCGTTTAATACGTCAATGTCACGCGGTGCGAGAGCGATTTACTCCTCGCCGCGACTCCGGGCGTCGTCCCGGTGCTTATCTCGGCTCGGGCCTGGAGGATGTACGGAGGACTGGAAGCGAGCGAGGAATTCGCTGTTTGATTGTCAGAACCATTATGTTCTCCTAACACCCTCCAAGGACTCGCGCTTCACCCCTTAATAACCAGCCCATTTTTTTCCGGTTGGGTTCCATTTTCTCGCCGTATGCGGGATTTGTTTTTAATACGCATGGCGAGGGGCATCTAACCGTGAAGAACACACGGGTGAGGGGGCAAACCAGCGGGATGTCATCGGTGATAATACTACTAAACACACACACACACACAGTTTGGACACGCCCCCTTCCACCGGGATGCGGTCAATAGAGTGACCAGATGTACCGCTTTGTGCGGGACAGTCACGCAATTTCGTTACGTTGTCCCACATTGTTATATGCAAATTAGGTCGTATACTGCCAACTAAAAATATATATATATAGCGGCACGGTGGCTTCGTGGTTAGCATGTTCTCCTCTCAGCACTAGGGATTCCCGGTTTGAATCCCCATCTGGGTGGAGTTTCTGGGTGGATGTTCTCCCTGTGTCCGCGTGGGCTTCCTCTGGGTTCTTCGGTTTCTTCCCACAGTCCAAAAACATGGATCAAGTCAATTGAGTTCTCCAAATGCCCCATATAGAGTGTGTCTGTGTGAGTGAGTGTGTGTCCAGTAATAGATTGGTGTCCTGTCCTGGGTCTATCTGCCCAGCGCCCGAAGCGTTCTCCCCTGGATGGGCATGGGGAACCCCACCGTGACCCTAATATAGGATGAAGCTGAATATAATGGATGGAAATTGCCCCATATACAGTACGTGTGTGTCCAGCGATGGACCAGATGTCCCGCTTTGTATATATTCATATATATATATATATATATACAGTGGGTTGCAAAAGTATTCATACCCCTTGAACTTTGCCATATTTTGTCACATTACAACCACAAACATAAATATATTTCACTGGAATTTAATGTGAAAGACCAACACAAAGTGGTATACAATTGTGAAGTGGAATGAAAGTTATACATGAATCAACAATTTTTTTACAAATAAAAAACTGAAAAGTGCGATGTGCAAAATTATTCAGCCCCCTTTT
>JAFMOD010000113.1:1098687-1101187 GCA_019802435.1 Corydoras maculifer
ACCCCAAAACATCCAGGGGGTGGGGGTGGGGGGTGGGGGTTCCCCATGCCCATCCAGGGGAGAAGGTTTCGGGCGCTGGGCAGATACACCCAGGACAGGACGCCAATCTATCACTGGACACACACTCACACACACTCTATATGGGGCAATTTGGAGAATTCACTTGACTTGATCCATGTTTTTGGACTGTAGGAGGAAACCGGAGAACCCGGAGGAAACCCACACAGACACAGAGAGAACATGGAAACTCCACTCAGATTGTGATTTGAACCTGGAATCCCAAACGCTGAGAGGAGAACATGCCAACCACTAACCCACTCCCTATAGAACCCATCCATCCATTATTTCCCACTTTATCCTCTATTAGGGTCGTGGTGGGGTTCTCCATGCCCATCCAGGGGAGAACATTTCGGGCGCTGGGCAGATACACCCAGGACAGGGCGCCCATCTATCGCTGGACACACACTCACTCACACACACACACTCTATATGGGGCAATTTGGAGAACTCAATTGACGTTGATCCATGTTTTTTGGACTGTGGGAGGAAACCGGAGAACCCGGAGGAAACCCACGCGGACACGGGGAGAACATGGAAACTCCACCCAAATGGGGATTTGAACCGGGAATCCCTAGTGCTGAGAGGAGAACATGCTAAACCACTAAGCCACCCCCTATAGAACCCACACTGGTAACTTTAGTGAAGCTGAGGTTCGAACCCCAAACCTTTAGACTGATAACCCAACACCCCCCATGACCTCACACGACCCCATCCATAAGGCTGATGTCATTATGACATCATAAAGAGTAAGGATTAATGTCGGTGCAGGCGACTCACTGCAAGAAAGCCCCGGGTTCGATTCCCATTCACAGTTAAAGCTCCGCAGGGTCCTAAAGACACACTTTATATAAATTTGAATATATAAAACCAGGGCTTAGTGATTTGCATGTTCTCCTCTCAGGGTTGGTGATTCCCAGTTCAAATCCCAATTTAGGTGGAGTTTGCATGTTCTCCCCGTGTCCACGTAGGTTTCCTCCGGGTACTTCGGTTTCCTCCCACAGTCCAAAAACATGGATCAAGTCAATTGAGTTCTCAAAATTGCCCCATATAGAGTGTGTGTGTGAGTAAGTGTGTGCCGAGAGATGGATTGGCGCCCTGTCCTGGGTGTATCTGCCCAGCGCCCGAGACGTTCTCCCCTGGATGGGCATGGGGAACCCCCCCCGACCCTAATAGAGGATAAAGCAGAAGAAAATGGATTGATGAAAACAAGGGCGGCACGGTGGCTTAGTGGTTTAGCATGTTCTCCTCTCAGCACTAGGGATTCCCGGTTCGAATCCCCATCTGGCTGGAGTTTCCATATTCTCCCCGTGTCCGCGTGGGTTTCCTCCGGGTTCTCCGGTTTCCTCCCACAGTCCAAAAACATGGATCAAGTCAATTGAGTTTTCCAAATTGCCCCATATAGAGTGTGTCTGTGTGAGTAAGTGTGTGTCCAGCGATGGATTGGTGTCCTGTCCTGGGTGTATCTGCCCACTGTGACCCTAATAAAGGATAAAGCAGGAGATAATGGATGAATGGATATATAAAACCTTCATCAACGTCCTCCACGCCGTGGTACCGCGCCGTGACGCCCGTGAGAACCGTCCAGCTCCGAGGTACGAGGTGTGTGTGCTGCCGAAAAAAGTGGGTCCTAACTGAATCATTAACGCGACACGCCGCAGCGCAGCCCGGTAAACGCCCGGGGCCCATTTATCTCACTTTCCGAGGTAAATGAAAAGGAATCACCGCCACATGCAAGAAAGTACAACAGTGTCACGGCGCCCGGGCCGCGTCCTTCCCCACCGCAGGGTCCTAGTTTCCCTCGTCAGACGCGACTCGTCCCTCTGTCTTCAAACCGGAGACTTATCTGGAATCCGGCGGCGAGGTGAAAATAGCCAGCCGTGTAGCGATGATGCAAGCCGGCGCCGCGGAAAAGGATGCGGCTTTGTGCGTTTCACGCGCGACCAAAGAGTATTAAACATCAGAGGCAGCCGCCGACAAACGGCTGAGCGTGCGGCCTTAATATCCCTCCGCCTTATTATTCGGCGTGAAACCCTTTTCTGTCAAAATCCACGCCTTGATTTAGAAAGCTAATTTAATTCCTGGACTGTGGCGGGTCCGTCGGCAAGGCCCACTTATTTCTGCCGGAACGCGCCGTGTGTTCCAGCAGAGAGAACCTCCATCAGAGCCGTGGGTCCTCAGGACGGTGCTCCAACAGAACCAACGAGCCGGCTCGGAACGGGTGGCACAGTGGCTTAGTGGTTTAGCATGTTCTCCTCTCAGCACTAGGGATTCCCGGTTCGAATCCCCACCTGGGTGGAGTCTCCATGTTCTCCCCCTGTCCGCGTGGGTTTCCTCCGGGTTCTCCGGTTTCATTCCACAGTCCAAAAACATGGATCAAGTCAATTGAGTTCTCCAAATTGCCCCATATAGAGTGTGTCTGTGTGTGTGAGTGTGTGTCCAG
>JAFMOD010000113.1:1106187-1111412 GCA_019802435.1 Corydoras maculifer
GCCTGGGGACACACAGAGTATAGGGGCAATATAGAGCAGCTGATTCACCTTAAATCCATGTTTTTGGACTGTGGGAGGAAACCTATGCGGACACAGGGAGAACATGGAAACTCCACCCAGATGGAGATTCGAACTGGGAATCCCTAGTGCTGAGAGGAGAACATGCTAAACCCCTGTTCCGCCCAAAACCGATCTTCCCTTCAACACTGTAAATAAAAACCATGAAATTAAATACTGGGCGGCACGGTGGCTTAGTGGCTGGTGGAGTGGCATGTTCTCCTCTCAGCGCTAGGGATTCCCGGTTCGAATCTCCATCTGGCTGGAGTTTGCATGTTCTCCCCGTGTCCGCGTGGGTTTCCTCAGGGTTCTCCGGTTTCCTCCCACAGTCCAAAAACATGACTCAAGGTCAAATGAGTTCTCCAAATGGTCCACTATAGAGAGTGTGTGTGAGTGAGTGTGTGTCCAGCGATGGATTGGCGTCCTGTCCTGGGTGTATCTGCCCAGCGCCCAAAATGTTCTCCCCTGAATGGACATGGGACCCTAATAGAGGATAAAACAGAAGATAATGAATGAATGAAATTAAATACAGAGAACTTTGGCTCAAACGAAGGTTAAACCGCGTTTTATGGTTCATTATTCAGATTTTATTTATATGAAAGTGAATTAAAAACATTCATACAAAAAAAAAAAAAAAAAAAAGGTTCGGCGTTCCGATTCCAGCCAAAAAATTTTTATGATTTATTGTTGCTGTTACTCATCCTGAAAGTACGAGTCCAGGTCCCCCAGTTCGTCCAGGGCCCGCGTGCCGGCGCTCTGCCGGGAGGAAGGGGCGCCGGGCGCAGTAACGGCCGCGCTGTCCGCTCCCCGCTGCGGCGCCTCGGCCTCCTTCTTGACCTCTCGGCCTCCGCCGAGCAGCCTCTGACTCTCCGTGAAGTACTGGTTCGGATGGTTGAGAGAAAACCCAGCGTCTTCGATCTGGAACGGGAGAACGGCAGGACAAGCTTCAGGACCGTCCGGCGTCACGGAGACGGCGGGAATGGGGGGGGGGAAAGTTTAAATAAATAGAGCGGCACGGTGGTTCAGTGGTGTTTCCATCTTGGAATCAAGGTGAATTGCTTGCTGTAAATTGCCCAGAAGACCCCCCCTCTTTCCATGCTTGTCTACGTGTGAACAGTTCGTGTGCTGGGCAGATACACCCAGAACAGGGTGCCAATCAATCACTGGGCACACTTACATACACATTAAATGGGGGCAATTAAGATAGGGGCAATTTATCTGTTGTGGACTGTGGCAATTTAGATGGGGCAATTTACCCTGAATCCATGATTGTGGACTGGGGGGAGGGGGGGGGGCATGGACTGTCGTGGACTGTGTGTGTGTGTGTGGGGGGGGGGTGGTCAGGGAAAGTTACGGCACACATTTAAATAAATACTGTCTAAACTTTCAATAGAGATCTAACACCCCACAGAAAATTCAGAAATTTCATTAAAAGTAGAGCAGCACAGTGGTGCAGTGGTGTTTCTATCTTGGATTCAAGGTGAATTGCTTGCTGTAAATAGCCCAGAACAACCCCCCCCCCCTTTCCCATGCCTGTCTACGTGTGAACAGTTCATGTGCTGGGCAGATACACCCAGAACAGGGTGCCAATCCATTGCTGGGCACACTCACATACACATTAAATAGGGGCAACTTAGATGGGGCAATTTACCCTGAATCCATGATGGTGGACTGCGGGAGGAAACCACGGAGACCTGGAGAAAACCCACATGACGTACTCACTGTGCCGACTTCCATTCAAATAAATGTTTTCTGTGAACCAGAACGTGAACCCCCTTAGTGACCGAGCGCTCCAGTCAGAAGTCAGAACTTCGGAGTTCTGATTCTTAATGCACTGGGGTGAACAAGACCCTGGTGATGTTCAACCGCCTCCACCCCTTCTTAGAAAGAGCGGAACCTGACTCCAGGTTTAAGTCGGCTCGGCACTGAGGGAGTACCATCAGGAACTTCAAAGCGGGTCAGCGTTATACACGGAGGTGGAGAGGTGGAGACGCGGGCCGAATTCAGCGCGCGGCGTAATTACATTTCAAACAACCGGGATAGGATCGACCCCCTGACGCATTCGATCGAGACACAGAACAGAAGCTTCACAGTTTACATAATAACAGCAGGTTTCCAAAAGTATGTGGTCCACCCTTTAGATTCGAACATCGGCTATGATGCACTGATGGGGGAATAGCTGGGATAGGCTTCAGAACTCTGCCGTCATCCTATTAAGTGGTGTAAAAGTGGTTTGGGGTGACGGGCTACCAATCTGAGGGGTGCTGTGTCATGGCTCACCCTTTCCACTGTTCCCAATCTGGGTCCACGAGACCCCCATTGACCCCAATGATTCAGGGGTGCATCATGATGATACCCAGCCTCCTGGACCCACCCCCCTGAACCCATACTCCTAACACCAGCCCCCTGGACCCACCTTTCTGAACCCACTCTCCTGGACCCACCTTTCTGAACCCATACTCCTGAAACCAGCCTCTTGGACCCACAATCCTGAAACCAGCCCCCTGGACCCACCCTTCTGAACCCACTCTCCTGGACCCACCCTTCTGAACCCACCCTTCTGAACCCATACTCCTGAAACCAGCCTCTTGGACCCACAATCCTAAAACCAGCCTCCTGGACCCACCCTTCTGAAACCAGCCACCTGGACCCACCCCTTCTGAACCCACACTCCTGAAACCAGCCCCCTCGGCCCACCCTCCTGGAATCAGCCCCCTTGGCCCACCCTTCCGAAACCGTTGTCATAAAACCAGTCTCCTGGACCCACCCTCTTGAAACCAGCCACAGCGCCCTGAGACCAGCCCCCTGGACCCACCATTCTGGACACACCCTCCTGGACCTCGCCATTACCATGTGGTATAAAGCTGTACCTCGTCCTGTGTTTATATAAATGACGCGGGCCGGCTGGAGGGTCATCAACCCAAGGCGAAATTCCAACACTGGGGGGAGGGCAGCAGTGCACAAAACCTAGCGCACTAGTGTGAGGACATTGTCATGAAAGTGTGTACGTCACACACGGGACTCAGCGGTCCACGAGCAGAAGATGCCCGGCGCATTATTGCAGAAAAACCCAAATAAATTACGGCCAGAACACAGGATCATTTCTCCAAACGAGCCGTAATTCAGACGATGACGAGATAATCAGCCCGCAAAAGCTCAAGGTCAGAGTTCTAACAACACGGACGGAGCCATCGCCTCAATGCGATGAATAAACTAGAAGCAGAGGGATTCGGGAGGGAGGTTCTACACCGCACTACGGGGGGGATGGGGGGGGGGGGTAGGGAAATGTCTGCACACCAGCCGGTTGCCTTTTCATTACTCTGTGCAGCCCGTGATTTATTGCCCTTGTGTAAATATTTCATCAGTGAAGTATTACATTCTGACCTTTAATAAATGCTGCCAGCGCGGGAGGAACGGCGGCCGAGGAAGTGTTCCGACTCGCCAGCGAGGAAGCAGGTGGGACATATGGCGGTGATTAAAGTCTCGGCGCTTGGCCTAACAAGCGTGTCTTTATGCCCACAATGACTCCGGCGTCCCGGCGCCCGTGATGGGTGGGACGTGGGACGGCGAATCCGTCCGGCGCGTCAATAACCATGTTTTATCGTACGCATTAACGTCCGGCGCGTCTCGTCAGAGCGCCCGCTTAAAATACGACCCGGGTTCGGATTGATGCCGGCTTCTCCGGCCGCTGGTTTGTCTTCCGAGCACGTCGGAGCCGACTGCTCATCGGGACGCTTTTTTAATTTGGGAGGATGATGGGTGGCGCGTATTATCCGGTGTCCATTAGTCACCCGCTGCATCTGCTCGCCGACAGCCTGCTAAACACCGGCCGTCAATCACTCTTAAGTAATAAGCGTGCTAACGAGCCGCCTGGCCCGTCGCCGAGTGGCTTTACATGTACATGTACGTGGGACGCTCGAGTGACGGGGTGATGGACATCGGCTCAGTAACCCGTGACGACGGAACTATGCTGTGGTCCTTGAGGATGTTCTTCAGCGGGGATCGCACGAGGGCATGAGGGGACGGTGTGGGGGATGGTCGACCGCCGGTGTGCTGAGCATCCAACGATGACCCAGGCGAATGGGATGGAATTGTGGTCAGGACTTTCCACAGTGGGGTTGAGTGGCTCCGCCCACTGTGGGGGGGGGGGGGGAAGGAGGGACACACAATGGACATACTATGTGACCGGATATCGGACCCATACAGCGCCATGAAGACGCCTGCGGGCTTCGCAGACATGTTCTCTGATAGGGACGCATGGCTCCGCCCCCATTTCTGGACATTCTAAAAGGAGTCAGATGTTCCCATGAGGGACAGGTGGAGAACACGTGCATGAGCATTCGAGCTGAGGTTCTTACGCATACGATGCAATGAAGAAAGCATGTTCTCCAGCCAGGAACGCATGGCTCCGCCCATGAGGGGCAAGCAGAGGGCGGTGGCTGAACTGAAGCAGGAGACGCCAGCTGAAGAAGTCTAATCACATGGTCAGCGGAAGATAGGCTCCCTGTATAAACACGGATGGAGACGGGATAGGATACAGTACTCCTATGAGTGTGTGTTCTGGGGGGGGCAGGCTGCGCCTTTTTAAATAGCGTGGGCACAGCGGGGGCCAAAACCGACGCCACGCGAGGAAATCAGCACACAGTGAAATGTTTCCTCCATCATCTGCACCTCCACCGGCGCCGACCCCCAAATCCCAAGCCTTTACGCCGCGCTCCATCCTCCACATCATGGAACGCCGGGAAAACGATGTCGACGCATCACTGCCCGTCTGTTCAACGTCCTCCACCCGGACTCTTGAATATGAATGAGGGCGGAGGCTCGAACCCGAGGCCTCTGATCTGAGAGCAGTGGGTCGGCCGAATTACAGAGAGAACAGATTAGCCTCAGACTAAGTGCTCTAATAATCCCATAAAAATAAAGCGGCGCTGACGGATGATGACGGATGTTATTACACGCCGCGCCGAGCCGCCGAAACGCTTTAGCCGCCGAAACGCAGACTCGAGACGGGAATACGGACTTACTTAACGCAGGGCAGAATGAGAGGACGACTTACGTTGTGTGTCAGTTCATAGTATTTCTGACAGGCCAGCTGATAATGCATTCCTCTGATGAGCTCCAAAATCTGAGAGAGAGAGAGAGAGAGAGAGAGAGAGAGAGAGAGAGAG
>JAFMOD010000113.1:1131988-1149545 GCA_019802435.1 Corydoras maculifer
TGTATTAGGGTCGTGGGGGGTGGGGTGCATGCCCATCCAGGTGAGAACGTTTTGGGCGCTGGGACAGGGGGGGCAATCTATCGCTGGGCACACACTCACACAGACACGCACACATACACACACTATATGGGGCAATTTGGAGAACTCAATTGACTTGATCCATGTTTTTGGACTGTGGGAGGAAACCCACGCGGCCACGGGAAGAACATGGAAACTCCACCCAGGTGGGGATTCGAACCGGGAATCCCTAGCGCTGAGAGGAGAACATGCTAAACACTAAGCCACCGTGCCGCCTAATGGTAAATTGTGAATATATATTCATTCATTCATTATCATCCGCTTTATCCTCTATTAGGGTTGCGGGGGGGTTTCCCATGCCCATCCAGGGGAGAACGTTTCGGGTGCTGGGCTTAGTGGTTTAGCACGTTCGCCTCTCAGTGCTAGGGATTCCCAGTTCAAATCCCCATCTGGGTGGAGTTTCCATGTTCTCCCTGTGTCCACGTGGGTTTCCTCCGGGTTTTCTGGTTTCCTCCCACAGTCCAAAAACATGGATCAAGTTAATTAAATTCTCCAAATTGCCCCAAATAGAGTGTGTCTGTGTGAGTGAGTGTGTGCCCAGCGATGGATTGACGCCCTGTCCTGGGTCTATCTGCCCGGCGTCCGAGACGTTCTCCTCTGGCTGACCCTAATAGAGGATAAAGCGGAAGATGATGGATGGATGGATCAAACCTTGTTTTTTTTTTATTATTGTGTGTTAAGTGTTTCGTGAAAGTAATTTATAACACTCCAGGTTGTGTGTTATTGTGAATAAAATCACAAGAGTAGCGGTGTAGCTGTACTCCACTATGCGGCACTAATAACACCCCTCTGTGATTTATCGCTTTACGAACCTCACGAACGTCTCTCGCCTTTAATCTCGTGTCATTCCGGGATCCGGAATCTCCCGACCCTTTTCTTCTTTAGCGGTAATCAGGCCTTTGTATTCCTACTATGCTCAGTACTTTCTCTCTCTCTCTTACCCCCGCCATGCACCCTCTCACCCCCCCCCCCGGCTTTACCGTACACACAAATGAAAGGAAATGCTGATGGACTGCAGCTTAACCTGTGCCGCAGACAATCGACTGGGAAGACAAACGTTAAAAGCCCTGATCCACACACCGTCTTTCCTCCTTCATCTTCCGAATAGAGATTTGCCCGCCGAGCAGCTCTAATGAGCGCAACCCCGGAAAAAAAAAAAAAAATTAAATACCCGTACGCGGGACACGGTTCGTCACTCGCCAGAAAGTCCCCCGGATCCCGAGCCTACGGCGACAACCGGGCGAGAACGAGGCGCGAACGGCGGCGATACGACACGGCACCGGGGCTCGATGAAGGATTTATGAGATGTCATATCGCGAGAAAGCCGAACTGGAGCCGCGTAATCCATTATTTATTCGCGGAGATTCGGCTTCTCGCCGTATTGGAAATTTATGTCGTGGCGCTTTGAGGAAGGTGAGCGGCAGAGGATGACGATGAAGGGAGTGATGGAGCCAAAGTACCGGTGCTCCTCACCCTGACTATACTGCACTAAGCACATAAAGCGCCGGGGCGCAAACGTTAACGCCCCCCCCCCATCGTTAACGGATGAGAGTCCATGAAAAGGAAGAGATCAGTAAGTCGGAGGCCGGTGGGGTCACGAGAACCAAAGTTTTTATTAATATATATATATATATATATATATATATTAGTACATTATTAGTGTACAGAGCGGTTACCACGGATACATAAACACCAAAGCAGCGGTTACCATCACTGAGATCAAACACCGTATCAATCAGCATCAGCGTCAATCAATCATCCGTCAATTGGCTCCTCTGTTTCAATAAACCTTCAGGAGGGCCTAGTAGAGGGGGGGGGGGGGTCACAGGGGGTTCCCCATGCCCACCCAGGACACATACACTGTGGACAGGGTGCCAATCTATCACTGGTTACTCACTAATAATATATATATATATATATATATATATATATATATATATATAGGGGCAATTTAAATTAACCAATTTACCTTAAATCCATATTTTTGGACTGTGGAAAGAAACCGGGCGACATGGTGGCCTAACGGTGGTTTGCATGTTCGCCTCTCATCGCTAGGGATTCCCGGTTCGGATCCCTGTGTCCGCGTGGGTTTCCTCCGGGTTCTCTGCCTCACCCCATCGTTAACGGATGAGAGTCCATGAAAAGGAAGAGATCAGAAAGTCGGAGGCCGGTGGGGTCACGAGAACCAAAGTTTTAGGATGAAATACGCAGCGGGGTGCCAAAACCAGGGTCAAGCACCGGATCAAGTGCATTACATGCGTAAGATGAAGTTACTCCACCTTAAAACACCACTTACAGAAGACGGTGGAACTAAGGGTGTAGGTGGAGATAGTAGCACCAGGACCAGGTTACTCCACCCACAGGGCGGTTACCAGGGAAACGGTCCGAGTGGTTTGATCGATGTTGTGGATCTTTGAAGCGCTTCAAGTTCCACATGTTCTAAAAGCAGTGATGCCGCCAACAATTTTTGAACCCCGACCTCCACCGTCCTCCTATGCAGAACGGTTCGGCGTTACCAAAGGTTCGGCTCCTTCGTCTGCGACAACGCTGGAATATTAATGTGGCTCCTCTGATGCTCTGCAGTTCCAGGCACTCCACATACATCAGTCATGGTGCCGCGCGTCACTCCGTCTGTCCCATGACACCCAAGGCGTGGCGTTTGAACACACGCACACCAAATTCCACCAGCCAGAGCTGACGGAAGAGCCGCCGCTGACCCCGAAAGCAGGCCACGTCGGGCGAGTGGCGGTGTGTGTCGGAATACGTTTCCCGTCGCCGACGTGTGGAACACCGAGCTGGGAGATGGGAGTGGGGTAAACACGCCCTGGGATTGCGCTCGAGTGTGTGAAAGTGGCTTAGCGGTAGTCAAAGCAGACGGGCCTCTTTGAACTCAGGCTTGTTTCTCGCCAGCTGCGAGGCGTGCAAAATGGCCGGCTTCAAGGCGGCGTGCGGATCACGCCCATACGACGGCGCACGAGAAAATAGAACCAGGTCGCGAGGGTGGAGCTTTTAACATGGAGACCACGTCCGGATGAAGAACGCAGCTCCTACAGAGCGGTAACCACGGATACATAAACACCAAAACAGCGGTTACCATCACTGAGATCAAACACCGTATCAGCATCAGCGTCAATCATCCGTCAATTGGCTCCTCTGTTTCAATAAAGCTGCAGTAGGGCCTAGTAGGGGTGGGGGGTCACGGGGGGTTCCCCATGCCCACCCAGGACACATACACTGTGGACAGGGTGCCAATCTATCACTGGTTACTCACTAATAATATATATATATATATATATATATATATATATATATATATATATATATATATATATATAGGGGCAATTTAGAGAAACCAATTCAACTTAAATCCATATTTTTGGACTGTGAAAAGAAACCAGGCGGCACAATGGCTTAGTGGTTAGCATGTTCGCCTCTCAGCGCTAGGGATTCACGGTTCGGATCCCTGTGTCCGCGTGGGTTTCCTCTGGGTTCTCCGGTTTCCTCCCACAGTCCAAAAAACATGGATCAAGTCAATTGAGTCCTCTAAAATTGCCCCATATAGAGTGTGTCTGTGTGAGTGAGTGAGTGAGTGTGAGCCCAGTGATGGATTGGCGCCCTGTCCTGGGTGTATCCGCCCAGCGCCCGAAACGTTCTCCCCTGGATGGGCATGGAGAACCCCCCACCCCCCCACGACCCTAATAGAGGATAAAGTGGAAGATAAAAGATAGATGGATGGTGGAAACTCCATTCTGGATTCCCAGTGCTGAGAGGAGAACACCACCCGATAGAGAACGGACGGCGCATGTGATCCGTGCGACGTTCGAGGCGACGATGAGATTCGGATTGCACAGCTCTAAACTGCGGCCTGATTGGTCGCCGCGGAGGCACAGCTGAGGCACAGCGGGGCACAAATCGAGGCATATTTAATATACGGATCAACAAGACGACTTAAAAGGCTGCGTGTGATTTGAGTGTGGGATTAAAAATTAAGGATAATTAAAAACGCTGAGCCTTTGAGCTTCATGATATATTTATTATTGTCTCTTCGTTTTTTTTCTTCTTTCATCAACGTTTCGCTTGATTTTCAAACGCACGCTGTGCTTCCAGCGCAAATATCTAACATCAATAATTCTGAGAGATTACAGAGTGAAATCCATGTGACCCGCTGACCATTTAGGTGGGTGAGGGTGTAGCGCAGAGGGTGTGGATGCTGTGGTGCCGCCTTTCTGTCCTGTGAGATCACCTAATTTAATCTAAATAACGCATAAAAGGCCAGAATGATTCAATAGAGGGCGCCACAATGGAAAATATCTACATATTCAACTAGGACAACAAAGGAGGAGGTAACAGTGCAGAGATCAGACACAGGGAGGACATGCACCTCCACCCATAAAGCACCCACGTTCCCTCCAAACCCCAGAGGCACAGACCGCTGCACCACACAATAAAATAAAAACCAATCATGGCCAGAATGATCCAGTAGAGGGCGTCACAATGGAAAATATCTACATATTCAACTAGGACACATAGGAGTGTAACAGGGCAGAGAGCAGACACAGGGAGGACATGAACCTCCAACCATAAAGCACTTATGTTCCCTCCAAACCCCAGAGGCACGGGCCGATGCACCACACAATAAAATAAAAACCAATTATGGCCAGAATGATCCAATAGAGGGCGCCACAATGGAGAATATCTACTGTACATAGTCAACTAGGATACATAGGAGGTAATAGGACAGAGAGCAGACACAGGGAGGACATGCACCTCCATCTATAAAGCACTCAGGTTCCCTTCCAAACCCCAGAGGCACGCACACAATAAAATAAAAACCAATTCCAATACAAATATATATAGCATTGGTTTTACACCGCAACAGAGAACATGCCACCGTCCAGCCGAACGCAGTCGGCCTTCGCAGCCATCGCTCCAAATAAAGGAAATTCATCCATCACTGATTATTCTGTTCTCTCATTGAGCGCCGCCCGAAAACACATTTCCAAACTGGCCGCCCCCTTGATCTTCATTTATTTCCTTTGTCACGCAAAGTGACATCTTATTTTGGCCCAAAATGGAAATGTGGCGTTCTGCTGAAAACAACCTTAATTCGTCTCCCCGTTCGGCGCGGCGACGTTGTCACAGAAAATTGCACAGCGTTTCATGGGCGGCGGAGGGAAGTGTGGCGTGCGCAGGAGGAGACAGATCCATTGTTGGGTTTATTGGTTTTAGATGACTGCAGGTGGAGCTATTCACCTCCATTCACAGTGGAGCGCCTCGGCCCATCGCACGACCGTACGGCGCCGCGGCCACCACGACCACGCCGTCACCGTGAGTGACGCGTTCAGGAGGACATTATGTTTATTTTTTTAGATAAGGCAGGAAACACCGTTGCTCTGATTATTTTCTGTTATTATTTTGTTATTATTAAGTGAATGTCAGATGTCTCGCTGATTATGGGATGTAAACATCGAGGAGGCTTTGTTTGTTTCTTTACGAAGGTGATGTGGAGATCAGCGCAGCTATGTGTTTACTACATCACCTTTACAATAATTTATGCAGATCTTATTATACACACACACACACACCCTACTATCTCTGTACAAGTTGGATATTCACATAAATATATATATATATATATATATATGTATTTATGTGATTATATTATATATATATATATAAGAAACACAGACACACAGTATATATACACACACATACATACACATACATTCAAACCTATATGCATATCAACAAAATTGCACACACATATACAAACACACACAAAATAATCTATATGGATGTACACAAACATATATAGACATACATATACACACACAAATACATACACACAAAACCTATATGTATATACACACATGCGCACACACACAAATTTAAAGCACATACACACATGCATACAAATATATAAACATAAAAATATACACACGCAAAAAATACATGTATACATGTACAGGCTCGACATTATTGGTAGGCCCCAATTGAGGGGGGCGGGGGGGCCCCTCATCATTAAGTCTGAATATTGTGCGAGTCACCTGACTTCCTGTAATGATCAGGATTAAACAAACCTCTGATGTTAACATTAAAGTTGTTCTCATTAAAATAACGAGCCTTTTGTGTTTCATTAGCGCGCCTGACTCGGCGTTCCCGTGACGGAACCCCCGTCGCCGACGACACCGGACGGAACATTAATCAGACGTCTCGAGTGAAAAACGAGACAAATCTGAAATTAAAGAAGCCAGTGAGCGGGGCTGATTGATGGCGGCGCGGTGGGCGCGGAACGACGACGTTCGGCTCTCGCGAGGCCGCGTCCCCATTAGAACCGCCGCTCTCAGGTAAGTCCATGAATTTCATTATGCTCTCTGTGATTGAACGACGAGAGGGAAACGGCGCTCCCTCATCGCAGGAGGGGAGGTGCGGGGAGGTGGGGGGGTGCAGGCGACTCAACCTGGGACCCTAATTTTCTTGTTAAATGTACCATGAGCGAAAAAAGCATCACGACTTCCACAGTTTCTGAATTGAGGGGGAGGGGGAGGAGGGGGGGGTGGCACTACAGAATACCCAGCAACCCCTTCAGGTTGTGGGAGGAGTCAACTGTATGAGGCACAACTTCGGAATTATTCATAAACAGGACAAATAGAGTCACACACACTACTTAGATATATACACAAAAGTATATACACACACAAAAGTACACACAGTATACATGCACACAAAGAAACACACGTGTGGCTGCATGCGCACGCAATCACACACATAGAAGCACACACACACACACACACACACAGTATATACATATACAACTGTATATACACACACAATACACACAGACAAGATTCACACATACACACACACACACTTCAGAAATGTTAAAGGGACAAACAGAGGAGTCTGTCCGTATATAATAACCCAACAGCTGAGACCGAGCCGGGGGGGGGTTGGAGCCATACCTTATCCACATCCACTTTGCCCTTGATGAACTCGGACCTCCAGAACTGCAGCGCCTGCTCAAGGGTGAGGCCGATGCCCTTGAGGAACAGGCCGTACTGCATGCGGCCGCCGTGGCGCAGGTGGTGGTGCTCTCTCAGGGCTTTGTGCAGCTGCCTCATGCACAGAGGGAACGACTTGGCTGCGAGCTAAAGGAGGCACCAGAGGCAGGTTTAATGGGAGCAGAACAAATCCAAGGCTTAGTTAAGCCAAAGGTGAAGCTTAGAATACAACACACAGCTCAAAATAAAGTCATCAGTCATCCGCCACCTCATCACTAATCCGGAGGGTTAACCGGACATGATGTCACCCTTTTTTTTTTTTTTAGAAATGACAGCTTGTAGTCGTGTGTGTCGGTTCTGCACAGCCGGTTCCATCGTCTCACGTTCCACATAATCTGGACTTTTAAAGCTTCTGCTACTCACCGGATCAATCTGCTCTAAAGAAATCTTTCCGACGTTCTTCTGAATGCTGTAATCCTGACCCACATAGGCATGACTGCAACACAGAGCACAGAACACAAGGCTCGAGTCAGATCGCGGAACAGAGGTAAACATATAGAACCTTTAAAAAAAAACAAACAAAGCAACTCGAGGTCAGAACAATCACACAGTGATATTAAAGCAGAACATCAGGAATAAGGAGACGTCGCAGGAACTTCCATCGGCATGACGACCGTATCAATCTCCCGCTCGCGTGACGGGAACGTTCTCGTGGGGATCTGGCTTGTGATCGGAACCCATCACGGACTCTGGCACTCCGGTTCTTTATTCATCTGTCGGGACTTCAGCCAAACTAATCTCCCCGGCCAACGACGGTCCGATTGAGATTCCGCAGGCGGTTCTCTCGTTCCTGAATGTGAAAGCTCAGCAGTGCAGATGTATGTGCATCACTGAACAGCCGCTTTACAGATTAGAGTTCAGAAAAAAAATAAACAACATCTGAAATTATAATAATAATAATTGTTTTTGGCTCGTGTTTGGCGATGTTCTAAATAACGATGAGAATCCCATCTGCTTTAAACAGAAAGACGGGTTCCCTCCGTTTTAACTACAGTTCTCTGTCTGTGTTTTTATTTAATGGGTTTAGGCGAAGCTCAGCTCTGTAATTTCATTATTACAGAAAACACAAAGTCATCACTTTTTCAAAGAAAGAAAAACAAAACGACTGAGAACTTAATCCAATTGTTTTTATAAAGTTCACTTCATTCACAGAGAAAAGTTTATACGATGGACTGGGCAGCGGATTATATAATATATAATGTTTTTAGACAGTAAAATCTGTATAGAACACTGATTTTAAACTAAATAATGTATATAATTAGTAAATAACCGTGTTTTATACTTTATGATGTACATAGTTTATATACAGAACTGTTTTTAAGCAATATAATGTATATAATCTGTATATAACCCTGTTTATAGACTATATAATATTTATAAACAGTATATAACCGTTTTTAGACGATATAATCTATATAGAACACTGTTTTTAGACTATATAATGTATATAATACTGTTTAAACTGCATAAAACATTGCTTTTAGACTATAGTGTTTATAATATATACATAACACATCTATATATATTGTTTTTAAACAATATGATGTATATAAACTGTATATAACCCCGTTTTAAGACCATATAATGTACAGTCTATATATACACAAAACTGTTTTTAGACTATATAATGTATATAATCATCTTATAACCCTGTTTGTAGACAAAATAATGTACATACTGTATATATAGAACTGTTTTTAGACTATTTAATTTATGTAATCAGTATATAACCCTATTTTTAGACTATATAATGTACATAGTCTATATATAGAACCGTTTTTAGACTATTTAATTTATGTAATCAGTACATAACCCTGTTTTTAAACTATATAATATTTATATATCAGTATACATCCCTGTTTTTAAACTATATAATTTTCATAATGAGTACAGATCCCTGTTTTTAGACTATATCATGTATATAATTTGTATAGAACACTGATTTTAGCTTAATGTTGCCAAGTGAAACCCATTGAACTGAGAATCCATCACCACATATCTTCGAGATGGACGTCTCAACAATGTGAACGCTGGTTTTATTTATTTTACTAATTACCACTCAGCCCCAGGAGAAGCTATTGATACATTTTTAAATCACTGAAGCTGAATAGACTCGTGTCCATGCGTTTGACTCCACTCACGGTCGATGAGTGTGTCTTTGCCAGCCAGTGTATTGAAAATGGCCGCCTATCGAACCCAGCGGACACATCCATAAGCTGCTCGGAGTCACGCAACTGTCTTATCAGGCCGGCCCAGTGATGAGGCGCAGTACAAAGTACCTCGCAGTCACAAATCGTTGCCTCCATGCTCTCCACAGACACATCCAATTAAAGCAGCTGCATTCAGGGGACCGCAGCTGCTTTAATTGGATAACAAATGAAACGGCTGCCGGCTGTGATGCCAATCGGGCATGCCGCCATTATTCCCGCCTTTCACAAAAGAGAGAACAGGCCTCCTATACAAGGAGCCGATGCACAGGCTTGGTTTGATATCCATTAATGTCATTCAGATGGGTCAGTCCCAGCAGCTTTACATGTGCAACATCCCGAATCGATCTATGCAACTGCACAGAGGTTAAGTACAGAACTTGCAGCTAAAGTGAGAACACTGCAGCATTATGACTTCAGCTGCAGAGACTCCACACGGGTTACGGCACCATTACCACCACTACCACCCCATCATGTCACCACGTCCCTTAAGTGTTTTTACAAGAGCATTCTGAAAGTTTGGAACCAAGACATTGCAGGTATCTAATGCTGTGGTGATGCAAAACAAAATACAGTATTAAATATCAGCATTGTTTATCTCTGCTGTGACGGCCATATGCTGAATCAGTGAAATCTCTCATTACAGAGTGAAGCAGGAGTGCCGAGTCCGGTTACCTGAGGTGGTTCAGCAGAGGCTGCAGCCGCTCGTCAGACTGCACAGCTGGTAACGAGCGCGCAGTCAGCTGCAAGATAAAACAAAAAAACAAGACGAGCACAGAATGAGGACGAGTTAAGAGTTCATCTGATCATCAGAGCTGAAGGTGCTGGTATACTGTAAATCAGACAGGCAGTATAAGTTGATTGCAGATGTGCTGATCTACAGTATAACAGCACAGATGGCAGACTGTGATCTGATTCCATATGACAGATCGGGTAGTGTCAGGTGACTGTTGACAATTCACACACACACACACACACACACACACACACTAACATACAAACATAAACATACAAACACACACACTAACATACAAACAGACAAACATACACAAACATATATACTAACATACAAACAAACATACACACAAATACACACACTAACATACAAACAGACAAACATATAGACAGTATCATACAAACAGACACACACGCACATATATACTAACATACAAACAAACATGCACACAAACACACACTAACATACAAACATACACACAATCACACACACTATCATACAAACAAACACACAAACACCCACACACACTTAAACAGATGAAACACACACAATAAAAATAAAATAAAATCTGAATAAGGATCTAAGGAGAACCTGCAAACACTAAACAAACCATAATCACAACCGACAAAAGTAACGGTGAGGCAACAGCACTACACACAACACAGCGACCCCTCAGGGCCGCCCGCAGTGCTGGTTACTCAGGCTGTTCCCCCTCAGGGTACCTTTAAATACTGCCTTCCACGAATCAATGAATCAATGAATCAGAGTCGGATCTGTATTTCATCTTGTTGTTTATTTGTTTTAAGCTTCATTTCACTTTGTTCTGTGTGATCAATAAAAACCGGAATGATGTTTTTTTTTTTTTATTTCCAAACCTTTTGGACGTCAGAGAACACGACTGGAACAGATGTGAAAATCTCCGACACGCCCCGAAGACGGAGAGAGGGGCCACGTGAAGGTCACGCAAGAGAACAGACCCGTTCTCGTGTCTTTGATACATCCGTGTTCCGCCGGAGACCGACGCTCGGACCACATTAACATGCGGCGCGGAACGCCAACCTCATTTCTGTAAATGACTTGTGAACACACAGCATGTCTGACATGGAAAGGTTAAAGGAGTTCTGCAGGTTCCACGCTCACACACTTTATTTCTTTGGATAATGAATTTCTCCAGCAGCACATACACATAGGGGGGGGGGGGGCACCCGGTTGCCATGGAGGTTCTGTAAGAGCTTTAACATAACCCTTATAAACGTTGATATTTTTTTTCTCTCCAGTGACGACCGTCAGAGAAATACACAGGTCATCTGTGCATCACAATGGCGCACCGTTGTTGCCAGATTGGGTTAAAATGCCCTTTCTGAGCCCAACTTCTGACCTTTTCAGTGGCATGTGGACCTAGTTGCACATGACGGTCACCTTCCTATCCCTGTAATTATTTCCATTATAACCAGAAGAGAGCATTACAGCATCTTCTTCAAGGACCTTTTATAATCCAGTGGACTATAATAACTTCAAAAACCTGACCCTCTGTTAGAGGAAAATAATAAAAAGAACATGTCAGAGCGAGAAAGGAAAAAAAAAACAACGGGGGAAAAAAAAAAAAAAAGCACAAAGAAACAGAATGTTGCGATCAGTCAAGCGAGAGCGGTATAAATTCTCATGCACTGTCTCCTGACCAGTCACCATGGACGGCGGCAGAAGCCATTACGGCGGCACACACTGTTCCTAATGGTCTGGAGGGAGGCCGAATCATTACTTCACCGCTGCCACATTGGTGATCCAGATAATTGGCAAAAAATAGAAGTCAGGCACAGAAAAGTGCTACAGAGAGCCATCATACCGAGGGCCACACCACACGTCGAGAACAGATCACCGGGGACGCAGACAGCCGCCGTGTAGGAGCCGCCGCAATTAAACACGGCCTCGTTTTTTTTCTTTTTTTTTTTCTTAACTCCGCAGCCGCCAGCGCATGAAAGACAAATTAAATAGTATGGAGAATTAAACTTTTCAGATTCAGAGCCGGCGTGCAATGCGCTGCTGCAGTTATCATGCGGTTCTACAATCACAGACCATACTCCACTGTGTGTGTGTGGGGGGGGGGGCAAAAAAATGATCGTCGCAATTAGAGGTAATTAATATCCGGGAGAGCATGCGAGTGGATGTACGCTGCACACTGGATGGCAGGAGATTGTGAATTAGGTCCAGCACACCAAATACCAAAACCCCCTCTTTCCCAATGACCAAACAATTTAGGGAAGGCCCTTTATGTATTCCTGAATGACTCAAACTCTGTCGCAAGGCAACGTTTATTAAAGCACGATTGGTTGAGGATAACGTCAACCCACACTCCTAGACTCCACCCGACCTAACAACTTCGGGATGAATTAGAATGCAGACTAAGGGACAGGTAGTTTTGTGCAATTTGATATACAGGCAAAAAAAATACACAGAAATAACAATAGAAGTATGGAAGCTGATAACGATGCTTTCGGAGGGGTGTGTATAGGTGGAGGGTGTCATAAAAGCACCAACAGATAGAATATGGTTTTTCCAATACCTCAGTTGATATAGTGAAGATGTGCGAAGCTGGAAGATTGATGGCAGCAATGAAATTAGATCAGAGTAGCCTCCCGTTTTGTCCGTTTGTGTTGCGTGATGCAGCTGGAGAAAAATATAAGAGCTTTAGTCAGGAATAAGTTCAGACTCGGGTGGCGTGGTGAAGTGGTTTGCATGTTCTCCCCTCAGAGCTGGGGTTCTACTGTAGGTTTGAATGCCAATCTGGGTGGAGCTTCCATGTTCTCCCCGTGTCTATGTGGGTTTTGCATCAGAAGAACGCAGCATTCTTGTTGTCATGGTAACCACCATGGTAACCCCCGCGACCCTAGTAGAGTATTAAGATAATAACAATGAATGAAAATTTAAGACCCAACAACTGTAATTACAGTATGGGGTATGAAGACTTTCTGTAAGTGTTTGACGATGTGTTAGCGATTCTGGATTGGACACGTTCTGGGCTTGTAAAATAAATATAATAAATGGCGGCACGGTGGCTTAGTGGTTAGCACGTTCGCCTCTCAGCGCTAGGGATTCCCGGTTCGAATCCCCATCTGGGTGGGGTTTCCATGTTCTCCCCGTGTCTGCGTGGGTTTCCTCCGGGTTCTCCGGTTTCCTCCCACAGTCCAAAAACATGGATCAAGTTAATTGAATTCTCAAAAATTGCCCCGTTTAGAGTGTGTCTGTGTTAGTGAGTGTGTGCCCAGCGATGGATTGGCGCCCTGTCTGCTGGGCTGCCCAGCGCCCGAGACGTTCTCCCCTGGATGGGCATGGGGAACCCCACCGCGACCCTAATAGAGGATAAGCGGAAGATGATGAATGAATGAATAATATAATAATAAAATTTAAAAAAATAAGAATAATTAATGCTCATCTGATTTTGCACTACTTTATTATCTTGCGGAGTGGGGGGGGAAGACAGAGAGGCTCGCATCAGAAGCACGCAGCATTCCCGTTGTCATGGTAACCACCATTTCTTTGCCGGGTAACCTTCTCCTTAAATTAATGACGACGTTCGGGGTCAAAAAAGCGAAATGCAAATAAAACCCGGAGAATCTGTGGATGTAGATTTTTGTTTATTACAGACAGGTTTCTCAGTTTGTTAAAAAAAAATTGTTCAAACGTGCTTTTGACGGTTGTTTTTTCCGAATAAATTAGTTTGGTTTGTATTCTTTAAAAGTGGGTGTGACCGTGAGAACATGTGGGTCCTGCGCGGTGACCCGTTGAGAACCCCTGATCTGAATCGGGGCAGAGCAATGCAGGTGGACGGGATAAAGAGGCACGACATGCAGTTTCTTGTAAAGCAGACCGAGGGCTGATCCGCGGGATCCTCATCGCCCCTCTAACATTAACCCGTATCGATTAACCAATCAGTGAACACTAGATGAGAAAGGATCCGGGAAATAAAGTGCAGCAGTTCCGCGCTCTCACTACATCCTGCGAATGCACCCCACGTGTGTGAGGGAACAGGAGATCGATGGAGATCACGGTTACCATGAGGAGTACTGCTGCAAGAACCCCAAATTCTAGGGGAGCAGTCGTCACACGATGACCCTATAATTTAAAAATCAGACTCGTCCTTTCGTTCGGGGCTCGGTTCGTCCCACAGCCCTCGACAGAAGGCGGGACAAGCATTAAAGTCAATTATCTGAGAGACCTATACGTTTTGAAGGTCAGGAAATCTCTGCCGTCGTGCCGTCCGGACCCTGCTCTATGTGGTCCGGGAGTTTTGGCTTCGGACATCGGGGCTAAGTGGCACTTTCATGCAGCTGTGCTTTGCGCCTGACCATCTGGAGACCGCTCCGCATGATGACACATTTATAAAGCCGGACCAGACAGCGTACGAAAAGAGCCTCGCTCCATGCATACTAATACAATAAAGAGGAGAAAATGAGAGGAGGTGATTAATGCTGCCTCTCATATTTAGGAACAGCTCACATGCGGAGACGTCCGGGAATCGAAATCCTGCTTAAAAGGTTCCTTTATTTTGTAATTAAAAAGAATAAAGTGAGATAGAGGTATTATGCATTATGATGTATGGTGGAGGAGGGGGGGGTGCTTTATGTCATCTCTGCTATGTGTGGAGTCTGCATGCCCCCCCCCCCTCTATGCCCCCAGGGTGGTTTTTCTACAACGCTGATACACTATCATCTATTAAGACACTATCATCCTGACCACTAGGGGTGTAAGCAACAGTGTACACGGTTCCAAACCAGGATAAATAGGGGGGATGGGTGGAAAACACATCCGGTGTAAAGCCATTAATGCTGATCTTCTCACTGTGGTGATCAATGATCTTGTATTATGATGTCACAGGTCACAGATCTCCTGATGTCTATACACAATATCCTCCTGACCACTAGGGGGTGTAAGCAACAGTGTACACAGTCCCAAACCAGGGTAAATAACACAGTCCTTCTGCATACAACTTTTCAAAGTCATTGAAGTTTCCATGTTCTCCCCGTGTCCGCGTGGGCTTCCTCCGGGTTCTCCGGTTTATTCCCACAGCCCAAAAACATGGATCAAGGTCAATTGACTTCTCCAAATTGCCCCATATAGAGTGTGTCTGTGTGAGTGAGTGTGTGTCCAGCGATGGATTGGCGCCCTGTCCTGGGTGTATCTGCCCAGCGCCCGAGACGTTCTCCCCTGGATGGACATGGGGAACGCCCCCGCGACCCCCCCGCGACCCCCCCGCGACCCGAATATAGGATAAAGCGGAAGATAATGGATGGATGGAATATAAAATGATGCAGAAAGATTTGATACAGGACAGAACCTGAAAGTATCGTTTTAAATAAACGTTCTATTGGTTTCATCTCGTCAATCACATCATTTAAACTAAATTTAAAGTTTGAACTGAAAAATCGATTCTGAATCGAATCGTGACCTCAAAAATCGCAATCGCATCGAATCGCCAGACACTGAGAGATTCGCGCCCCTATGCACCGCCGTCATGTGAAGGTGCCAACCCCTGCACCGCCGTGCCTCCCGTCCTCTACAGGAATCCATACGAACCGTTTGCATTCCTGATCTATTTTCATCCAAATGGATTTATCGGTGAAAAACATAAACGATTCAATCTGCCATTATTTATGCAGCGGGTCACATGTCATGTTTCTCCAATACGCTCATTTCAATAAATACGCGGCAGCTGCATAAACAGCGTGCTGCACTCGTTCCCTGTACACTAATGATTTTCGATACCATCCTGCACTTTTTTTATTTTTTTGTTGTTGAGTTTTTTCCGGCTCCTCGCTCCTCACGAGGCTGAGACAACGCTGGGCTCGATTACAGCCCATTACGGGGTTAAAGCCTCAGATCTGAGAAACATCCAGAAAAGGAGGCGTTAACGCATTCAACCAGAGGTGTCGAAACCAAACAAGTGTCTGCGGAGGCACAGTATTTTATCCACCACCGTCTCTTTGTTCACAAATTATCGGGTTTAATGTATTTTGTCTTAATATAAAGCAATATAGTCGGAGACTGATTTCTGTGAATTAATGAATAAATGAATGACAATTAATTAGGCTTTCTAGTTAAAAAATAAATAATAATAACAATAATAATAGTACAAATAAAATATGATTTATTCGAGGGTGAATTCCCAGCTGGGTGAAGTTTCCATGTTCTCCACGCGTCTGTGTGGGTTTGCGACGGGTTCTCTAGTTTCCTCCCACAGTCCAAAAACATGGATTCAAGGTGATTTGGCTGCTCTAAATTGCCTCTATTGTGTGTGAATATAGGGGCAATTTGGAGCATCCTAGTGTGTTTTGGACCCCTCACGACCCTAGTAAAGGACTAAACAGAAGATGAGATAAATATATTTAAACAGTTTAATGTATGTATGTAAGTGCACACACACACACACACACACACACACACACATACACACACACAGCTAAATGTGTTCTGATAGAACAGTGTGAAATGATTGGAATAAGAACCAATGGTGTGGGTGGGGATGACTGTAAAACAGTTCCAATGGTGTGTGTGGGGGGGGGAGACTGTAAAACAGTTCTAAACTTCATCAAAAGTTCTGTTATCTGCCCCAGTGTGCACCTCCTGAGGTTTAAACGGAACCTTTAAGGGCAGACGGGTTAATGAAATAGAAAAGCAGCCTCCAAGGTCCGTCGGTTAAATGATAGTAATCGGGCAGATTTTCAGCATCATGAACTCCTTTGTCTCCGAGCGCCGAGGGAACGTAAAGAGCAACCACCGAGGCGTCCACTCAGACGGACGGAGCGATCGAAACAAAGAGGAGGGGGAAAAAATAAAAACATTTTTTAAAAATCGCCCTCCTTTCCGGATAATTAAATGTTTTCAGATGAGCAATTAGCAGACCCGTACTAAAAGCCCATCAGGTTAATGCGGTGTGAATCCGAAGCCCCTAAAATAAGACGATGAGTGCGTCCCTGTTTTTGAATCTGTAAATATGTTATCCCAAAACACGCGGAGCCAAATTCAAAAGCAACTCGGACTGAACTGATGATGGTTTAATTCGTTGTATCTGAATTTACTCGCAGATACAGATGTGGCTCCGAGGAGGACGTCTGCATGATGAATATACAGCTCCTCCTTCAGGATGTAGCGGGTACTACAGAGAGCAGCGACACAAAAATTATAAGATTTGTTTTACTCTGCCATTGATTTGAGGTGGATGCATGGTGGCATTGGTATGTTCTCGCATTAACAAAATCCCCTTCGTTCACCCCCATAGCTCTCAGGGCGGAGCTAAATAGCAGAATCTGGCAGATGGGGGTAGAAATGATTAGGAATTCTGCACTGAATTCATGGTTCCAGCCATAAGTGGGGATTTAAAAGGACCCCTGAACAAGACCCGTAACCCTTATTGCTTCAGGGGTTCTGTATCATGTCTGACCCTAATGTGGGTCCCTGAACAAGACCCTTAACCCTTATTG
>JAFMOD010000113.1:1166933-1205944 GCA_019802435.1 Corydoras maculifer
CTGTTCTAGATGCGGATGTTTAACCTTACAGCAGGGTGGAGGCTGTTCTAGATGCAGATGTTTAAAGATGTTGCATCATCAGAACCCATCCGTGTTTAGTAAGGTGGAGGTTCTCGGTGGTTCCTCACTCTCCTGATGTCTCGGTTTTAGATACGGCGACCGGCAGTGGACCGTATCTGAGAACTGTCACGGAACCCAGACGCTGGAGTGCGACCTGAGTCAGGAGACCTCCGACTCCCGTCAGTGGTACTACGGCCGGGTTCAGTCTGGATCGTCTGCTGGGTTCTCCGACTGGGCCGTCAGTGGCAGGTTCAACCCTCAGTGGGACAGTAAGTCAACGGGACGTTCTAATCGTCCCTCAGTGAGAACTAAACATGCATTTAACCCCTACAGTGCCGGGTTTAATCTCCAGCAACACAACACACCCTAACACACCTGCACCACCATGTCATCCTTCACCCTAAGAACCTCCCCCCCCGTCACTCTGTGTGTGTCACACATTTGGTTGGGGTGCATTAATTCATGTCAAACTGTTTGTTCTTGTCGCAGCCTCGTTCAGTCCTCCACAAATCCGTCTTAATGTGACCGAGCATGGCGTGGTGGTGCGGGTGCGACCGCCGCGCACTCCCACGCAGGGCCAAACCAACGGCAAAGTCTCGGTTACAAAACTACAAAGACTGACGTTCAGGATATACGTCACCCACCACAAGAAGAAAGAGGTACTGGATCAAGAACCGTATAATACGGGCCGTTCCAATCCTTAAATCTGATTGGCTGAGCCGTTTGTGCAGCCATTAGTGACAATAACGCCTCTGAGCTCTTCACATTCGTATCAGTGTTTGATATACAATACGTTATTTTAAATCCATCCATCCATCCATTATCTTCCGCTTCATCCTCTATTAGGGTTGTGGGGGGGTTCCCCATGCCCATCCAGGGGAGAACGTCTTGGGCGCTGGGCAGATAGACCCAGGACAGGGGGGAGGCAATCTATCGCTGGGCACACACTCGCTCACACAGACACACTCTATATAGGGGCAATTGGGAGAACTCAATTGACCTTCATCCATGTTGTTGGACTGTGGGAGGAAACCGGAGAACCTGGAGGAAACCCACGTGGACACGGGGAGAACATGAAAACTCCACCCAGATGGGGATTCGAACCGGGAAACCCTGAGAGGCGAATGTGCCAAACCACTAAGCCACCGTGCCGCCTTATTTTAAATCATAAAATACAAATCGATATAAACAGTGAGCCGATTCCCCATCAGCACTAAACCTGTTGCTGCTTGGAAACTGTGTTCTGTAATTTGGCCACTAGATGGCAGTATTTCGTTGTTAGAGAAAGCAGAATCCTGCCACTCGTTAACAATTTTGCTTTTAATAAACGTATTTAAGAATCAAACCTTGTTGTTTTTATTATAGTGTGTTTGTAAGTATTTAATAAAAGCAATAAGACTCTGGAGGTTGTGGATTATTGTGAATAAATCACGGGAACGAGGTGGAACTAAAACACCACTTTATGTGATTTATTCACAATAATGCCACACCCTCTCTAAGCTTATTGCTTTAATATACAATAATTTTTTAAAATAATAAAATACAGATTAAATATGATATATAATAATAAGAAAGAGATTAGATTTTTATATATATATATATATATAAGTTGTTCTGTAATTTGTCCACTAGGTTAGAGAAACCTGTGTGCAGTCTTCACTTTAAAAACCGGACTAGATTACGTCGCGGAAGATTCGATTATTACCGATTTTGCGTTCAATAACTGCGTTATCGAATCAAACCTTGTGTGTTTTATTACCATGTGTTTGTAAACGTTTTTAAGACGTTCCACACTTTCTTGCAGGAGACTCACGATATTAAAGGCTGCACCAGAAGGTTCCTGATCACCCCCGTGAAACCCGGAACCACCTACTGCGTCCAGGCCGTCACCGTCGTCCTGCTCTCGGGTCAGGAGAGCTCGAGGAGTCCGAGTTCCTGCGTTACGACCGTTTGAGGAACCTCCAGAGGTACGAGGAGCTTCTACAAGCCTTCTGAGATAGAACACATCATCATTTCTAATGTAGGACACGCCCCCTTTCTGCTCCACTTATTGTCCCATGTTCTCAGTTCCACTTCCAGTAAAGATGGACTTTGTAGTTCTACAGTTCCATTCTGTAGTCCATCTGTTTGTGTTCTACAGGACATACTGTGTACTCTGTTCTAATGGTCAGAACCCCAATAGTACCACCACAGAGCAGGGGTTATTGGGTGGGTGCATTAGTCCTATCCCAGCAGTGTCCTTGAGGTGTTTAAATGAAACTCAAGCAGCACTGCTGCATTAAACCCCCCCTCACCACATCAGTGTCACTGCAGAACTGACAATAAGCAATCCACCACCCAAATGATACCTGTTCTGTGATGCTCCTGACCAACAGAGAACAGAGAACCAGGGGACTAACAACAACAAAGAACACAGATGGACTACAGTCTGGAATTATAGAACTACAAAGTCCATCTATAGGATAAGTGGAGGACATAGAGAATGGAAGACAAGGGGGCGTCTCCGAACTTTTAGACAGTTGAACAGATTTGTTAGAACTTGGCCCAAACCTCGTTGCTCTTTCTTCACCTGCAGAACCAAAGAGATGTGGACAGTACCTACGAAGTGGGACGTGTTATGGTGTCATAATGCTGCAAATGTTCTGATGGCTCCCTCTGCTGGTAGCTGTGGAGAAGAGCATCTATGGAAAGTCATTGTTACAGCAGTTCGCTGAAGTTTGTATACACTGATTACTAATATATGCAGAGTTAATAATATATATGCAAGGTTATTAAAATGTATTAAAATATATAAAAACCTGTACTGTACATGATTGTATAATTATATTCGGGCTGCTGACATTTAGGACAGCGCACACGTCCCAGGCTGCACTGCACACCCATCTGCACCTTCATCCTCGTCTATGGGACATCTGATAATGTTAATTCGCCATTTGAACTTCAGATGGTACATAATCCAAACCTACTTTGGGTTTTATATATATACATTCATTATCTCACACTTTATCCTCTATTAGGGTTGCGGTGGGGTTTCCCATGCCCATCCAGGGGAGAACATCTCGTGCGCTGGGCAGATACATCCAGGACAGGGCGCCAATCCATCGCTGGGCACACACACACACACACTCTATATGGGGCAATTTGGAGAACTTAATTGACTTGATCCATGTTTTTGGACTGTGGGAGGAAACTGGAGAACCCGGAGGAAACCCACATGGACATGGGGAGAACATGGAAACTCCACCCAGATGGGGATTTGAACCGGGAATCCCTAGTGCTGAGAGGAGAACATGCTAATCACTAAGCCACCATGTATATATATATAAAATTATGCCCAGCGATTGGATTGGCATCCTGTCCTGGGTGTATCTGCCCAGCGCCCGAAACGTTCTCCCCTGGATGGGCATGGGGAACACCCCCGCGACCCTAATAGAGGATAAGCGGGAGATAATGAATGAATGAATATATATATTATACCTCAGTCAATCTATCAAACACACAGCTCAGCAAAATGACCTCACAGTGTAAAAACATAATGAAAATAATAAAAATTAAAAAAAAACATTTAAACAAGAGTTTATTGGTCGCTCTGTTACAGTCGACAGAACCGAACAGAGGACATGCATCAGGGTCGTAATGCATCATAACATCATACACATGGTTTACGAGTTGTCATGGAAACGAGTGGACAGTAAGACGCTTTGGTGAACCTTCACGTGGAACCCTGATTCTTCGGGACCAGCTCACTTCAAACGCCGATCACAGCCCCGGAATACAAAACTATTTATATCATCATCTATGAACATCAAAGGGTTTTGATAGCTGCACAAAAAAAATAATCAGGCGCGTGGTCCGTCCCACGAGACCCTGGAATGTTTCGCTTCTTTTCAACGTAAATTTAATAGGACTGACAGAATCGGGGTTCCAATTCCTACTCAGGTTCTGTATAATTCCATTTAGACGTGAAGTGTCTTCATAACAAACAGAATGTCGTGGATCATAATAATAATTATAATAATAAAAAAATAAAGAAAAGGCGGTCTCTCACAGTACATGAGATAAAACATGTACGCTCGGCGTTGCTTAAACGTGGTCAAAGGGGGCGGAGTTACGGCTGACCAATAATCCAGCAGCAGGATATAAACATGACATCACTGTATTCGTTGATTACAATAAACGCCGTTCAAATTAAAATAAAAAAATAAAAAATAATAATACAAATATAAATGCAGCAGCTATAAAATCGGGGGGACGTACGCTCCCGGACACGAAGGACACGAGGCCGGCACCGGACACGGACACGGACCGACCCCGTAAGTTACGAAACACGGCGGATATAAATAAAAGCAGACATGACGACGCCAGCAGCAAATATCGTAAAACTAAGGCAAAAGGTTGGCCGACGGCCGGAGCTCTTCGCCCGACCGGCCGGCCGTTCAGGAGAAGAACTCCTGCTCCAGCTGAAAGACGGAGGGCCGACTCGGCGCGCTCTGGATCCGACACAGGGGGACGGTGCAGTCGCGCTTCTGCCCCTCAGTGTCCACATCCAGAAGAGAACAGCCCGTTTTGCCCTCGGGGGCGACGCCGACGGACAGATCCTGGGCGCTTTTCTCTCCAGAGCTGTGGCCCAGCGAGTAGCTCTTGTTCCTGTTTCTCAGGAGACCCCAGCCATGAGGCTTTGCTCGCAGGGAAAGCGGTCTGGGTCTGGACACCGGCTCGGAAGATGTCGGCTTTTCAAGTCCGGGTTTCTTTTTCGAGGACGATGAGGCGGCAGGGGCGGCGGGAGAAGGACCGGGTACCGAGACGCCAGTCGCGGCTGCTGAAACACAGAGACGGGGGCATTTAAAGCATTCTACACTTTGCTTTACTCATCAGGAGTCACAGTGACCCTCTACACAATGCTCCGATTTACCCCGGGGTATGAGACTGGCATCAAGGACGATGTAATACCTCTAACCTTCAATCAGCACATGTTTGAAAAGTTAGAGAAAATAAGAAATCCACCCCAGGAACCCAACCCCAGGAACCCAACCCCTGTAGGGGGGACCCACCCCAGGAACCCAACCCCTGTAGGGGGGACCCACCCCAGGAACCCAACCTCAGTAGTTGGGACCCACCCCAGGAACCCAACCCCAGTAGGTGGGACCCTCCCCAGGAACCCAACCCCAGTAGGTGGGACCCTCCCCAGGAACCCAACCCCAGTAGGTGGGACCCTCCCCAGGAACCCAACCCCAGTAGGTGGGACCCATCCCAGGAACCAAACCCCTGGACATCTCACCATTTGGAACCAGACCAGGGCCGACTTTTTTCCTCCTGAGACGAGAACCAGGATCCGGACACAGAGCGTCAGTCCTTCCCACATTGCCGCACTGCTGAAATCCGGCTCCGTTGGACTGGGCACCGTTAATGGGGGGCTCAGGTTCCTCGGCGTCCGGGTAAAGCAGACACCTGGTGGAAATCGAGGACACGGGCGGCAGGCCGTCGTCCCGGCGTGGGCTGGAGCTGCGGCGGAATCGCGTGGCGCGCTGGAAAAGGCCCTCTCGCTTCTTTTTGTCTTCCCGTGTCTCGGTCTCATCGAGGACCGTGGCCCTGGAGGCGTCACGGAGGTCCACGCCCAGAGCCACGGCGGCCAGGAGGGAGGCGCAGCTGTGCAGTGCGGTATCCGTGCGCCGTCGACCACCGGCACGCTTCAGGCTGTTGGTGGGTGTGTGCTGGGGGGTGGTGCTGGTCGAGCTGGTTGAAGTGGCCGGCTCCTCCTGACTCTCGGTGCCGACACCCAGGCCGGATCCTATCCCGTCACCTTGCTCGTCTTTCCACAGAGGTAGATTGATGTAAACCTGATTGGGGAACTTGAGTTGCTTTGGTTTGCTTTCAGAACCGTCGGAGGAGCTCGTTTCATCTTTAGTGGATTCTAGATTAAAGCAGCAGATAGATGTATATATGTTTATTTTATATATATATATATATATATATATATATATATATATATATATATATATATATACACACACACACAAACACACACTCACACGCATACATACAAACATACACACACATTTTATTTATACATACATATATATACACACACACACACACATACATATATATATATATATATATATATATATATATATATATGACACATATATACATATACTTAAATATATAAATATATAAATATATATATATATATATAAATATATATAAATATATAAATATATATATATATATATATATATATATATATATATATATATATATATATATACACACACATATAAACATACATATACACACACATTTGGGGTTTTTTTTTTTACATTTTACACACACACACACACATCTCCTAATTACCTTGTTCTGCAAACAAAGCCTCCAGTGGAACTGATTTCTGCAGACTTGTGGACCACGGGTTGTTGCCATCTGACAGAGGCCGGACCCTAAACGCCAATCAAAGACACCAACATCATAATAATTACAATACACAACTGCAATACATACAGTTCATTATAAAACAGGTAGTTCCGGTCCTTAAATCTGATTGGCTGAGCCTTTTGATCAGCCAAAACCTTGTCAATAGCACACCTCGGGGCGATTGACCTTTGTGTGAAGTTAATTAGGTTAATTGGCAAACCATAAATCAAACCCAGTTAGGTTTTGATTCAAACAGTGTCAGTATTGTGGTGGTTAGGAGGCTGCGGAGGTTGTAAACCCACCAAGTTCTGTCTGTGAATAAATGTTGGAGGGTTGTTTTAATATCTTTTACAACAGCAACCCATTTCTTTTTATCGCTAATAACCGAGTCCTAAGACCGATACCATCATCGAGCCACCAGGTGGCGACAACCATACACAGACTTCACTTTAGGCAACGTAAATCTTTAGAAAACGTCATGCGAACCTTTCAGCACAGTTGCCCCTCTCTTTAGTCTGAATAGAACTCGGTCCCCACGTGCGGACTTTTTTCTTAATGCCCCTCTTTGCATCGTCGAACTCCTCGGGTTTATAAGTGGTGCTCCTGCCCCACGTTCGGTTGCTCTCATCCAGAGTCACTGCAGGAGGAGAGAGTGAAACACTACTGTTAGAACGTCCCGACTGCAGGAACCATCACCACCAAGCCATCAGCAGGTACGAGGACAAGGTTCTAAACCACACCGGGTTTAATTAGAGATTACAGGAATAAAAGACAGACAGAGAGACATGTCCACACACTGAGAGTACGAAGTGAAGACACACCGCAAAACAGGACGGTGACAGATGGGGCAGATAACTAAAAGGCAAGAATTACCCCAGACAAGATACGTTTACATACAAAAGAATCAATGAAGAATCAGAGTAAGAAAAATTAATATTAATATTATTTATATCTGGACACGCCTCCTTTTTTACTCTGGATCCTCCACTTATCATATAGATGGACTTTGTAGTTCTATAATTAAAGACTGTAGTCCATCTGTGGATCTTCTTTTAGTTCTCTGTTGGTTCTCAGCAGCATTACAGAACAGGTATCATTTGGGTGGTGGATTGTTTATTGTCAGTTCTGCACTGACACTGACGTGGTGAGGGGGGTTTTAGTGCAGCAGTGTTGCTGAAGGTTCATTTAAACACCTCAGTCACACTGCTGGGATAGGACTAATGCACCCACCCAATAACCCCTGCTCTGTGGTGGTACTATTGGGGTTCTGACCATTAGAACAGAGTACTCAGTATGTACTGTAGAACACAAACAGATGGACTACAGAGTGGAACTGTAGAACTACAAAGTCCATCTTTAGAGTAAGTGGAGCATAAAGGGGGTGTGTCCAAACGTTTGATTGGGTAGGAAACTGTTATTGAGGAGAGAACAGCAGTCACGCACCGCGGAAATCAGTTTAGAACCTCAGTTAATTACAAGAAGGTTTGAAAGGCCACGCCCTCGACCGCTCAGGGAGGAAACACGAGGACAGGGTCTGAGGAATCGCGGGGCGCTTGCCTTTCCTCCCTTTACGAGGTTTGCACTCGTTTGTGATGTCCACATCCTGGTGATACACATACATACGGTCTCTCTGTGAGGAGCCACTGGAACGGGTTACTGAAGGAAGAGACAAGCGCTGAAAACACGGGGAAGGACGACCGGGGCGCCAGATTGACAAAAATCAAACCACGGATTCAATATTCCTAATATCATCGTCTTCACCTTCATATAGATGGACTTTGTAGTTCTATAATGACATTCTGTAGACCATCTCAAGGATTTAAGGAGACTCGGTCATTTACGTAAACATGTGGTACATGAAATGGACCCGGGGTGGCCTGAGGGGTAGAATTTCTTTCCATCCATCCATTATTCCCACGCCCATTCAGGGGAGAACGTCTTGGGCGCTGGGCAGATACACCCAGGACAGGACGCCAATCTATCGCTGGGCACACACTCACTCAGACATACACACTCTATATGGGGCAATTTGAAGAATTCAATTGACCTTGATCCATGTTTTTGTACCGTGGGAGGAAACCGGAGAACCCGGAGGAAACCCACGCAGACACGGGGAGAACATGGAAACGCCACCCAGATTGGGATTCGAACTGGAAGAACATGCTAAACCACTAAACCACCCATGGAGCATTTTTTATTTGTTTAAAATTTTAATATTATGTTAAAAAAACAAATAATAATAATATCAAATAAATAATAATAATATAGCAGCATTATAATAAAAATGTAAATATAAAAACATATACAGAAGTAGCAATATCTGTTTCTCTACTCAGTTAAGTCTCCTTTACTGTGTTCTGATTAGGGTGGTGGATGATCCTCAGCACTGCAGTGGCACTGGAGATGGTGGTGTGCCCGTGATCTCACAGAACCAACCACAACGGATCAGATCAGCGGTAATGAGGATAAACCATTTGGTTTGTTTGTACCACTAGGGGGCGCCACAGTAAACTAATATCTGCCTAACTACCCTCCATCATGACCCCAACCACCTGCATGTCCTTCCTCACCCTCACCAACTGCTCCTACCTGCTGGCTCCACCCTCAGCATCCACTCAAGATCAGTACACGTGAATGTATAAAGAGTTAGAGAACGTACACTGGATGGCGCGGAGGCGGGGGATCAGGGTGGGGCTGCTGGGGGGGCTGGAGCTGGTGCTGTTCAGACTCTTGCGCTTCTCCATGGAGGGCGAGGCCTGCACCGTGATCTTATGCTGAAAGTCTGAGGCACAAACAGAACATAAGCGCCGACACCATCAACCGGACAGCCAATGGGCACGGACGCACACACACACACACACACACACACACACACACACACACACACACACACCCCCCCCCCCCCCCCCCCCCCCCCCCCCCCCCCCCCCCCCCCCCCCCCCCCCCCCCCCCCCCCCCCCCCCCCCCCCCCCCCCCCCCCCCCCCCCCCCCCTGAACTTGCCCTTCCTCTTCTTGACGTTGGGCTTGTCCCGGTTCAGCTGGAAGATGAGGATGTTCAGCTCGCGCTCCAGCACATTGATCTCGCGCTCGGCCAGCTGCTGCTCCCTCCGCTTCAGCAGCTCCTCGTGGGACTTCTGCTGCAGCGACGCCCGCATCAGCTCCTCCTCACGAGATCGCAGCTCCTGCACCAAGAGCAGCCATGTTCCCGAGAAGCTGGAGCGATCCCATTAAGGGCTTTTTGTTTAAACGGCTGATCTGTGATCAGCTTTCACGCTAATTATGTTACGCAACTCATTCGGTTACATCCCGACAGTGCCCTCTGCGGCGCCCCCACAGACGGGCCGGCACGAAATACAGAGGAGGGTGGTCAAAATCTACCAGGAGTTAGGAGTGTGTAATGATTTAAGAGGTGGAGGTGCTGTGTGTTAACATCACGCCATGCCAACACCACAGCAACCACGCCGTGATTAATTAATCCATCCATCCATTATCGTCAGCTTTATCCTCTATTAGGGTCACAGGGGGGGGATCCCCATGCCCATCCAGGGGAGAACGTTTTGGGCGCAGGGCAGATACACCCAGGACAGGGCACCAATCTATCGCTGGGCACACACACACACTCCATATGGGGCAATTGGGGAATTCAATTGACCTTGATCCATGTTTTTGGACTGTGGGAGGAAACCGGAGAACCAGCAGGGAGCCCACGTGGACATGGAGAGCACTTGGAAACTCCACTCAGATTGGGATTCGAACCGGGAATCCCCGGCGCTGAGAGGAGAACATGCCAACCACTAAGCCACCGTGCCACCCGTGATTAATAAGTATTTGTAAGGATTAAAAATTAAGGTTTCAATTTATTGAGACTTCAAACTGACCTTCTCCTTTGTTCGTAGCTCATTAAACATCTCCTGAATCTCCACCCTCCAGTCCTCCTGCATGGAGTGGAAGGAGTCCTGCGGAATGGTGGCCATCACCGCCTCCTCGATCGCGGTCAGCTGTTCCAGGATGGCGGCGAACGTCGGCCGGATGTGGGGATCCTGCTCCCAGCATTCTTAAACAGAGGGAACACGAGGGTCAGAGTCTTAATCCACTGATCAATCAGAGACAGTGGTCGGTCGGTCGGTCGGTTAGTCGGTCAGAAATCACCAGAGTCCTTCAGCAGTCTGGATCCCTGAACTGAATCGGTCTCTATAGATGGAGTTAGGTTCAGCAGATAGGGCCCTTGACCTTCAATTCTTTAGGGGTCCCGAGCCCATCCATCAAGTTAGGACAAATTTAAAAGCAAGTATGCCGCTGCAAATGCAAATGAATTAAAGCCAAAAGGCGTCAGCATGACAACATTATGATGTCATAGGGATTATAATAAAATAGCTAATGAAATTACCGTATTTTCCGGACCATAAGGCGCAGTCTGAATTACGGGGTCCATTTCTGTATTTGACCCACGTATAAGGCGCACCGTACTATAAGGCGCAGTCTGAATTAGAGACTCTATTTCTGTACGGTACTTATTCTGTACGGCGCCGTATTATAAGGCACTCGCTAAAACATACGATCTACAAGAAAAGTAAAGGATGCAGAACGCTGAGTTATAATTGAAGTTTATTCTACTACTTAACAAACACACATTATTTTAATCCCTCTTCTCCCACAAATCCATCAACGTCCTCGTCTTCTGTGTCTGAATTAAAAAGCTGTTTCACTATCGAGCACTCCGGTGTCCCCCTCATCGATGTCCGAGTCCGTCTCGTCTCCGGGCGGCTGTTCAGCGATGACGCCGGCTTTCGTGAAAGCTCAGACAGGGTTACAGCAGAAACCTCAGCCCAGGCGTCCACAATACATTCACAGACGGTGGCGTAACTCGCCCGCCGCCGCCTCCCGAGTTTTAGTAAACGTGTGTTCGCCGTATATCGTCCATCGCTCCCACACCGCCCGCAACTTTACTTTAAACGCCCCGTTTACGCCAATGTCCAGCGGTCAGAGTTCTTTATTTAATCCTCCCCGAATGACGGCGAGCTCCGAATTCATTTTCTTCACTCGGCTTTTCTGTGAGATAAGCGCGCATGGAGTCACAGAGCAGCAGGGACGGTGATGTGTGGAAAAAGCCACCCGGTCGCACAATACTTTTATAGATTTTGGAACTCCGTACACATATAAGGCATACCGGATTATAAGGCGCACGTCCGATTTCTGGGAAAATTTTAGGCTTTTAGGTGCACCTTATAGTCCGGAAAATACGGTAATGATCATATTTGATACACACAAACACACACACATATATATTATATACAGCTCCTGGGAATGAAATGGTGTGGTTCTGTGCCTGGCAACATGTCCAGGGTGTTTCCCCGCCAACAGCCAGATAACGAAACGCAGGGATGGCGCATCACAGAGGACATGGCGGTAGTCACATGGTCCCTCACGGTCCCTCATCTCTTACCCTCCATCAGCTTGGCGAACGGCTCGGGGCAGGTGGATGGAATGGGAAGTGTTAACTTGTTGACGGCGACTCCATACGCGACCGCCAGGCCGTCGATACCGCGATACGGAACCTCTCCAGTCAGCAGCTCCCAGAGGAGAACGCCGTAACTACAGAAACAGGAAAAGACGGGGGACAGTTGGCGGACCTTTCACGTTTATTCTAGGATGTGGTGTCATTGTGATGTCATAGACTCGGGTTTATGAAGCTGCTATTGATCCGTAAATAAACAATCATCCAATAAAAGGAAAAATGGTTCGGAGTTCAGTCTTACCTCCAGACATCGCTGCCCTTGGAAAAGAGCGAGGACTTGATGACCTCGGGTGCCATCCATGAGTACGTACCAGCAGCACTCATTTTGGTCGTCTTGTGCCACTCTCGGGCCAAACCGAAGTCTGTGATCTTCAGCGTCTTCCTGCCGATGTCATCGTTCTCGATTTTTTCAAGTATTAAAACTAAAAAAAAATAAAATAATAAAATCCTTATATTACACTGTACACTGCATCTGTAATAATAAACTAATTATTTATTTTACGCAACAAATATAATCCCTCAAACAATGGTTGCCACAACAAATATAATCTCTTAATGGATGGTTGCCACAACTACAATAATCCCTCACAAACAGTTTCCACAACAAAACACCTCAAACCATACTAAGCCTGCATATACAATGGTTGCCACAACTATCCTTAAACAACGGTCGCCACAACCATAATCACTCAAAAGACGGGTGCCACAACTAGAATTACCCCTCATTCATAACAAATTATTCACAATAAATCTAATTCCTGCCACAACTACAACAATCCCACATTGCCACAACTACTATAAGCCCTCATTCATAATGAAATATCTTAAAAACAAATCTTATTCCTTAAAGGGTTGCCACAACCATTAATATTCCTCGATCAACAGTTGTCAGTTTATTTTTTATTTTCTCCAATAAAATCTCTCAAAACGTTGCCCCAACATTGTCAATCCCTCATACACAAGTTGCCACAACTATTGCAATACTTCGTCAACTACGTAGTAAAACTACGATAATTCCTGATAACAAACTTGTGTGTAGGTATAAGATGTTGATTCTTAATTTATAAATGGCCCGGATTAGAAACCTCAGATTACAGCACCCAAATCTCTTACCAAGTCCACACAATCATTTAAAGATCAGATCGGAACCTTTGGGTTTGTTTTCGATGTCTGACTGCAACACGGTGAACGTGGAGAGAACTCTGGAGGCTAATGCTGTACTTCTGGGTAATATGATCGCCTCCATCTACTCTGTACATACACACTGTACAGGCGCCGTGTCACTTAAAGGTGAGCAACTCTGTTTAGTATCAAAGGCATGTCTTTATTTGGCTCGGACATACAGGACCGGCAAACTACAAACACAGAACTAAAGTAGTTCACCTCTTAAGTCAATTGGAGCTTAAGCTGCTTTTGTGTTGCCCTGTAACGCCTCTGAGGTCCGACCACAGGGCTGCGCCTCTCAGGAACGTAATCACCGACTCATCAGAACCAGGTCTTAAAGCAGCCGCGCTACGATCCGGGAACGTCACGGCCCGGGGGACACCTGCGGACCGTGTGTCCTTTAAACGGTCCTGTAGGAATGAGCTGACGGTGTGAATGTAGTGCATTACACGTGAGCGATCATCCATGCATCCATCCATTTTCTTCCGCCTTATCCCCTTTTAGGGTCATGGGGGGGGGGGGGGTTTCCCCATGCCCATCCAGAAGAGAACGTCTCAGGCGCTGGGCAGATACACCCAGGACAGGGCGCCAATCCATCCCTGGAAACACACTTACTCACACAGACACACTCTATATGGGGCAATTTGAAGAATTCAATTGACCTTGATCCATGACTGTGGGAGGAAACTGGAGAACCCGGAGGAAACCCACGCGGACACGGGGAGAACATGGAAACTCCACCCCGATTGGGATTCGAACCGGTAATCCCTAGCACTGAGAGGAGAACATGCCAATCACTAAGCCACTGTGCCGCCTATATGGGGCAATTTGGAGAATTCAATCGACCTTGATCCATGTTTTTGGACTGTGGGAGGAAACCGGAGAACCCGGAGGAAACCCACGCGGACACGGGGAGGACATGGAAACTCCACCCCGATTGGGATTCGAACCGGGAATCCCTAGTGCTGAGAGGAGAACATGCTACACCACTAAGCCACCGTGCCGCCATGTGAGAGATCACACGCTTCAAAACAATAACAACAACACTGTCATTGTGATAACGACGGCGCATTGTTAACGAACCTGAAGGTCTTCAGTCGTGAGTCGTATTGAAATGCTGATGATGTCACGTCTTAAGCAGGTTTGGGCAGATTGCTTTCTGAAGCTCAGCAGGTTCCTAATTTCGGTCATCGCGCTCTACAATGACACGACCAGGAAAGTACCTTCAAAGGAATCTGGCACAGGTCCATTTTACTTTTACGTAGTTTACATATTTCATAGAACTGAAGTTAGCGGTTCTCGAGTCCAGCAGTAACACACAGAACCTCACAGTGACATCACCGTTTAATCCATCCATCCATTCATTATCTCCCGCTTTATCCTCTATTAGGGTCGCGGGGGGGTTCTCCATGCCCATCCAGGGGAGAACGTTTCAGATGCTGGGCAGATTCACCCAGGACAGGGCGCCAATCTATCGCTGGGCACACACTCACTCACACAGACACACTCTATATGGGGCAATTTGGAGAACTCAATTGACTTGATCCATGTTTTTGGACTGTGGGAGGAAACCGGAGAACCCAAAGGAAACCCACGCGGACACGGGGAGAACATGAAAACTTCACCCAGGTTGGGATTCGAACCGGGAATCCCTAGCGCTGGGAGGTGAACATGCCAAACCACTAAGCCACCATGCCGTCCTTCTGTTTAATCCAGATTACAAAAATTATTTATTGTTTTATGAATGTGTTTGTGATGTAACTGTACTTTACAAATGGGGGGGGGGGGCAATTAATACTCCCCAACATACATGAATGGAGTACCAGAATTAAATAGTCAGGTACAGGGAGGACATGCAGATTCCACACAGAAAAGACCAACCGGGACCTTCTTGCTATATCATGACCGCACATGATTATATCATGATTACACAATTTAATCCAGATTACAGTATGTGTGAAATCAGTTGTAAACACACAGATAGAATCCAGAGCTCAATTCCATCCATCCATCCATCATCTTCCGCTTTATCCTATAGCAGGGTCGCGGGGGGCGGGTTCCCCATGCCCACCCAGGGAAGAACGTTTTGGGCGCTGGACAGATACACCCAGGACAGGACGCCAATCTATCGCTGGGCACACACTCACTCACACACTCTATATGGGGCAATTTGGAGAACTTAATTGACTTGCTCCATGTTTTTGGACTGTGGGAGGAAACCGGAGAACCTGGAGGAAACCCACGCAGACACAGGGAGAACATGGAAACTCCACCCAGATGGGGATTCGAACCTAGAGCTGAGAGGAGAACATGCTAAACCACTAAGCCACCGTGCCGCCCTCAGAGCTCAACTCAAAGCATCAAATTTACGAGGAAAAGGCATGCGTGTTAGATTTCATCTTAACGGTGCTGTGAAGTTTAGCATGTTCTCCCATTTCCCCCTCAAACACACTGAATCCAGACGTTTATTATTCATTTAGTCTCATCGCCACCGGCGTAGGTAATGAAGCGCCTGTGTTGTTGTGTGTGGAGCAAATCACATAGCCCACATTCCCGAGATTCCTGCCACCGGCGGTCCCATGTGGCCGGAACCCAAAATTAATGTGTGCCCTGGCACCCGGCCAGGTTTCACTGGGCCGGCCCATAGTGCCGATCAGACGGCGCTCGCTGAGAGGAGCAGCTGCTATTGAGGAAATTAAATATAATGGAAAATAAGCCTTTCAGCCCCGAGGAGTCGGCCATTCTTGGGACGCCCATTGCCTGGCAACCGGTGCTTGACCACTCCATTGTACTGACTTGTGTTAAGCTTTTGCCCCCTCGTTAGAGTAGTTTCTTCAAGTGAGGTATTATAAGATTATGGAGCACGGACAGAATTCAACCGACCCCCCCCCCCCACACACACACACACACACACACACACCCCTACCTTAAACGCCGCAAGTTCTGCTGAGGAGACGGGACTGTTTAGTGTTAGACAAAGCTTCACCTTTAACTCGACTGAACGCCTTACTCTCTTTAACCGGGCCAGACCACAGACCCCCCCCCCCAACTCATCACCCCGTCCCCCCCACCCCGCTCTCACAGTGGGAGATGCGGCCGAGCCAGACCTGTGCAAACACACACCGCTTTTCAATTAAGGTCAGCAAGCGCTGCGTGTTGTTCATCACGAACCCGTGGAGGAGCAAACAAACAAAACGGAGCGGGTGCAGCACATGACCGTGGGGGGTGGCGGCCTGCGGCAAAGACCGTCGGAGTTCCGATTAGAAGTCGTGTAACTGTAACGTGATGGATGTTGTTCATAAAGATCCTTCATTAATTCCCAACACACATTTTAACACAACACAACACAACAGCGCAAAGCCATCAGCTTCCATCAGGTTTTTTTTTTTTCAGGACTCAGGGATTAGTGCTGCTCTCCAAGTGGTAGCCTCAAACAAGTGGGAGACTCTACGAAACGCCACCAGGAAACTAGTTAGGGTTCATTTGCATAAGCGACTAGTCAGCCAGATACATAATGAGAAGGGATTTAATGCAGCAAATAATTACGAGGTCGTTACGATCCACGGTGTCACACCGGACGCTCCGTCTCGAACCCAACCCTCCTATTTCAGTGGGACTGATGCATGCACCCGAATGAAACAGCTGATCAACACACTGGCGTCCTGCACCGATAACCGGGGGCAGGTGTAAAGTTGTGGTTAAAGAACCAGCCTTAATAATTATAATAATATGAGTATTATAAATAATAATAATAATAATATTATTAGTATGCCCAGCGATGGATTGGCGCCCTGTCCTGGGTGTATCTGCCCAGCACCCGAAATGTTCTCCCCTGGATGGACATGGGGAACCCCCCCCCCCACGACCCTAATATAGGATAAAGCAGAAGATAATGGATGGATTAATTAATAATAATAGTGGGGCGGCACGGTGGCTTAGTGGTTAGCATGTTCACCTCTCAGCGCTGGGGATTCCCGGTTCGAATCCCCATCTAGGAGGAGTTTCCATGTTCTCCCCGTGTCCGTGTGGGTTTCCTCCGGGTGCTCCGGTTTCCTCCCACAGTCCAAAAAACATGGATCAAGTCAATTGAGTTCTCCAAATTGCCCCATAGAGTGTGTCTGTGTGAGTGAGTGTGTGCCCAGCGATAGATTGGCGTCCTGTCCTGGGTGTATCTGCCCAGCACCCGAAACGTTCTCCCCTGGATTGGCATGGGGAACATCCCCCACGACCCTAATAGAGGATAAGGCGGAAGATAATGGATGGACAGATGAAGCTTGGATAACTCAGTGCCGCCGATTCATCTACAGACGCGCCTTTGATATCTGCAGACTCCCCACAGGTGAGACCGGGGATTACGGCACCAAGACTTGAACCCGGGGCCTCATGGCTGTGATGTGGAAGTGCTAACCGCAGCACCACCAGCCCGTCCAGGAGACAGATCCTGAATGGATGGATGTGATGAGCTCCTGAAGAAATAATCCTATGTGCCCATCACACCTACCGCACACACTCTAATCATTGGCCTTGTGATCACGTGACCAAGAAGGTTCGGCTGTGTGATGATCTTAATGATGTTAATTAAAGAACGGATCCGTCAGAGCGTTAACAGCCGTGTGGGGCCTGTCCCATTCCCACCAAGAAGTCACTGGCATCTACAATAAGGCCAGCTGTTCAAACCGTTACCTCATTTCACATCCTCCTAAGACTAGAACAAACCCACAAGGACCTCCAGCCTGGACCTCACACCATGTCCAGCTGGAAACGGCGACCAGGAGTCTGATGATGACATCAGAGACTCTGTCAGCTCCTCACATTATTGGATTCTAAATGCCCTTCTTCATTATTTGTTAAATCATTATTATTTTAAACGTGTAAATTACAGGTTTCCATGAATTCTCCCAAAAAGCCAGAAGCCCACAGTGGAAAAAAAAGGGAGAACATACAGACAAAGGTAGGTTTGGGAACAGGACATGCTGGAACAGTATGGGGAAGGCCTTACTAATCAATACATTCATGGGGCTCTTCCGGAGAAGAATCCAACCCAGGACCTTCTTGCAGTTTGGGGAAGGCCCTTTCCTGTGCCCTGATTAGTGAGTCACGGTACGATGAGTTCGGTCAAAAACCAGTGGGACGAACTAGAACTGAGATTGTGGGCCAAGCCCTTTTCAAGCTTAGTGTCTGGAGTTTGGAGGAGGCCTTTGTCCACCTCTCGGCGCTGGGGATCCAGGTTCGAGTCCTGATCCAGGTGGAGTTTCTATGTTCTACACGTGTCTGCGTGGGTGTTTTCCAGGTTCTTCCCACATGGTGTCAAGGTGATTTGGCTGCTCTAAATTGCCCCCATGTAGTGTGTGCCCAGTGATGGATTGGCGCTCAATCGGTTCTCCCTTGAACGGTAATGGGGAACATCACCCCCCTCCCCACGACCAACTCTAGTGGAGAATTAAGTGTAAGATAATGAGATGAGATAAGTATGGTTGGGTTGATGTGTACCAAACAGCACTTGTGGAGCAATGAGGCTTAAGGGCCTCGCTCAAGGGCCCACACTGACAGCTCCAGAAGATTTTTTTTAATTTTATTTTTATTGCAGACAGCTGACAAATTAGCTAGGAGAGTGTAATCTATGCCTGAGGCACTGGGACGGTTTGTTTATAATCCACCTAAAACCCATCGAGGTGTTCAAACCCAGCGCCACAACCCCACCCCTGGTTCCCAGAATGAGAAAACTCCCCTGTGAAGTAATGATTAACTCTCCGGTTGCAAAAGACAAGGGCACCGCGGCGAACACAGCGTGAAGTGATGAATAAGAGCAAACAGCCGTGAGCTGAGGAAAGAAGATAAGATCTTAAAGGTACAACGCGACACGGCGTTCTTACTGTTGCTGGACTTCAGGTCGCGGTGGATGATGGGCACGGCGGCCTCCTCATGCAGGTACAGCATCCCCCTGGCGATCTGCACGGCCCAGTTGACCAGGATGTGGGGTGGTATCCGACGACCGGTGAGCGCCCGATTGAGCGTGCCCCCTCGGGCGTACTCCATAACCAGGCAGAGGTTGGGCTCGTCCAGACACACGCCCTCGAGTCGGATGATGTTGGGGTGCTGCAGCATGGAGAACAGCTTGGCCTCCTGCTTCACGCTCTCCACAGTGGCCGTGATGTCCTCGTCGGGGTCCTGGCGCGCCGCCTTGACGGCCACCTCCTGCTCACGCCACACGCCCCGGTAGACCTTCCCGAATCCGCCCACGCCGATGATCTCCTCCAGGACGAGCTCGTTGAACGGGATGTGCAGGGGATCCTGCGCCGCCGAGGCTGCCGCCACCACCGCCGGCCTGTACACGGCCACCGCCGGCTGATAGGTGACATAGTTGGATGGGAAGATCCCCACCCGGTGGTTAAGCTTGCCAGTCCACCAGCCCTCGTCGCCCGACACGGCCGCGTCTTTGGAGAGGACCTCGAGCACGTCACCGCGCCGCAGACTCAGCTCGTCCTCAGCGCTGGCCTCGTAGTCGTACGCCGCTGTCCAGAGCGAGCGCGAGCGCACCGGCGCAGAATGGGCACGGACGGTGGCGGTGGCGCCACTCTCCAGCAGATCATGGCTTCCTTCTGCTCGCCCCTCACCGTTCGGGTAAACGGCCCGGGGGACATCCATGACCCTGTGCCTGCGCTGACACCATAAGGTGCGCTGACGGCCAGGCGAAGCTTGAGCGAGAGGGGACCCCCTTTATGGGTCATCCACCAACATCCTGGTCCAACTAACCATTAACTCTCAGAATACGGAGATGGTTCCAAGTCCTCAACGCGCAGGGGGGAGGGGGTCCGGGGAGTTCCAACAGTCCTGAAACTATCTGCAAATGAGTCTTTTGTCTTTCACATTCGCGTTGAACACCACATCAACAATAAACGTCTCTTGGTTCAGAATTTAAACTTTTAAAAGGAACCTGACCACTTCTGCTGATATACATTCAATCACATAAAAGACCAAAATGTCCTTAAAACCTTAAATACGAACATTTTTACAACGCGTTTCACAAGATTAACATCTCTACATCCAGCGTAGGACGTTTAAAGCGGATCTAATGATAATCAACATGAAATTATTTTTTTAAGTATATACTGTTAATAAAAATATTAAGTACATACTGTTAATAACAACTTATTTTCTTCAAATACGTTTTTTATCAACAATTACACGGTTTTGGCCAAATTAACACCTTAATTAGGGTATAAACGATCTATTTTCTCATGTTTTAAGGTATTTTTAAGGTTCTAATGCTTAAATTCATACTTTGTAAGGGTGAAATTAACAGTAAGGCGATCATATGTCCAGATTTATATTCGGAAATATCATCCAAGTGTAGGAATGCAGACAAAACGTGGATATAATTAACATTTTGGGGAACAGAAGATGAAATACTGTTGGAAAAGAGTGAATTATGATTAAAAAAGAGAGTTAAGTCGCTACTGGACGGAGCGCCGTGTCCGAGCTGAGCTACATCCACTTTAGCAGCAGGTGCAGCGTCGCCTACCTGTTTCGGTTCATTCAAAATTGGAGGCCCAACAAACAGCCTCTTTTTTTAGTTTTAAAGTGCAAAACGTGTGGAAAACATCTTTATAAACGTGTGTGCGTTGCTGTAATCCCCGCAGACCTGGTTTAAGCGATAGCAGAGAGCTAGACGTAGCATTACCTCGGTGTTCCGTACAAAGTTTACCACAGAGTTCGACTTCTAACCGCTTTAAACTTCACTTCTCTTTACGTTCACACGTCCCGCGACGAAGCACAAGGTTTCCCGCTCGAGTCCGCCGTTTTAAAGCCGTCCAAACGACGGAGCCAGCAGTCCCGGAGGCGGCGAGCGGTCCGGAGCGCCTCCTAAAACTCCCGGAGCTCGGCTGAAGTTGCTCGGCGGGACGGCGCCATGGCGGCTCCCGAGCTCGACTCTCTGCTGGGCATCATTCTCAGGAGAATCGGTTCGTTGATACGAGTTCATTTAGGACTCTAGACTCCGAAGCTGGGCGGCACTGTGGATTAGTGGTTTAGCATGTTCTCCTCTCAGCGCTGGGGATTCCCGGTTCGAATCCCCATCAGAGTGGAGTTTCCATGTTCTCCCCGTGTCCGTGTGGGTTTCCTCCGGGTTCTCCGGTTTCCTCCCACAGTCCAAAAACATGGATCAAGTCAATTGAGTTCTCCAAATTGCCCCATATAGAGTGTGTCTGTGTGAGTGAGTGTGTGCCCAGCGATAGATTGGCACCTTTTCCTGGGTGTATCTGCCCAGCGCCCGAAACCTTCTCCCCTGGATGGGCATGGGGAACCCACCCCCCCCACAACCCTAATAAAGGATAAAGCGGAAGATAATGGATGGATGGACTCTGACACTGATGGGTGCTGGGTTTCTATGGAGAAATTTATTGGGACACACATCTTAATTATTATATTCAGGTCCAAACCGATCACCCAGTCATAAATATTGTACAACTGTGTGTCTCCAGCCTTCCATCCATCCATTATCTTCCACTTTATCCTCTAATAGAGTCGCGGGGGGGGGGGGGGGTTCCCCATGCCCATCCAGGGGAGAAAGTTTTAGGCACTGGGCAGATACACCCAGGACAGGGTGCCAATCTATCACTGGGCACACACTTACACAAACACACTCTATATGGGGCAATTTGGAGAACTTGATCTCGATCCGGCGGCACGGTGGCTTAGTTTGCCTCTCAGCACTAGGGATTCCCGGTTCGAATCCCCATCTGGGTGGAGTTTCCATGTTCTCCCCGTGTCTGCGTGGGTTTCCTCCGGGTTCTCCGGTTTCCTTGGATCAAGTTAATTGAATTCTCAAAATTGCCCCGTTTAGAGTGTGTGTGTGTGTGTGTGTGTGTGAGTGAGTGTGTGCCCAGCGATTGATTGGCGCCCTGTCCTGGGTCTATCTGCCCAGCGCCCGAGACGTTCTCCCCTGGATGGGCATGGGGAACCCCACCGCGACCCTAATAGAGGATAAAGCAGAAGATAATGAATGAATGAAAAGGATTTATATGAGAGAGTATTAAACTAGTTGTAACGGGTTCTGAAATAAATAAAAAACAAAGTTAGGAGTCGATTCCTAGAACCGCTTCCATCGCTCGCCTAAAACAAGCGCTCGTTCCAAGAGTCGACTCTGTAAGGTATGAGTCAAACACACTCACTCGCTTCGCCGGCGGTAGGCGGAGTCATAGCTAATAAAGTCCAACATTAGCCAATCCCCGCCCGGCACCGTCTCTCCCGCAGCCTCCCCCTACGTTAAGAATCAGTGCAACGGGATTGGTTAGGTTTAAACACGTGACTCGCGTGTTCTCACACATTGTGACTCGAATAGGCCTCAAAGTTCGGTCCTCATCTAGGACGCACTGTTAGTACGGACTGTCCACAGAACCTCAGATGTACTATATGTCCACCATGTCATTATATTATTAATATACGTACATGTTTAGGGTTGTATCTTATAATTGGTAGTTTAACAGCTGACGTCACAAAGGTTGAGCATTAAAGGTGTATCCACCCAAAGGCTTAGTCACAGTGCAAGCATCACTTTTGTGCCAGAAGTCATGTTTGAAGACATCAGGTAGCTCAGTGGTTGAGGTGTCAATCTAAAGGTTGTGGGTTCAAATCCTAGGTCCACAGAAGTTACCAATGTGGAAGATATTGGATGTATTATTATTATTATTATTATTATTATTATTATTATTATTATTATTAAGCAGCATGCTGGCCTAGTGGTTTAACATGTTCTCCTCTCAGCACTAGGGACTCCTGGTTCGAATCCCAATCTAGCTGGAGATGTCCGCCTGGGTTTCCTCCGGGTTCTCCGGTTTCCTTCCACAGTTTAAAAACATGGATTCAAGTTCTCCAAATTGCCCCATATAGAGTGTGTGTGTAAGTGAGTGTGTGCCTAATGATAGATTGGCACCCTGTCCTGGGTGTATCTGCCCAGTGCCTAAAACTTTCTCCCCTGGATGGGCATGGGGACCCCCCCCCCCCGCGACCCTAATAGAGGATAAAGCAGAAGATGATGAATGGATTATTATTATTACAATTATTATTATAATTATAATTATTATTATTATTATTATTAATAATAATTCATTCATTCATTCATTCATCATCTCCCGCTTATCCTCTATTAGGGTCGCGGTGGGGTTCCCCATGCCCATCCAGGGGAGAACGTCTCGGGTGCTGGGCAGATAGACCCAGGACAGGGCGCCAATCCATCGCTGGGCACACACTCACTCACACAGACACACACTATAGGGGCAATTTTGAGAATTCAATTAACTTGATCCATGTTTTTGGACTGTGGGAGGAAACCGGAGAACCCGGAGGAAACCCACGCAGACACGGGGAGAACATGGAAACTCCACCCAGATGGGGATTCGAACCGGGAATCCCTAGCGCTGAGAGGCGAACGTGCCAACCACTAAGCCACCGTGCCGCCCAGTATTATTATTAATAATAATAATAATAATAATAATAATAATAATAATAATATCCCTGTTATTTTTAGCCCAATAAGGTTCAAACCAATACGATCCCTTTAAACAAACCATAAATCAACAAATTCGAATAAAATCCGTTCTTCAAAGGTGCGCTCCTGGTGCGCGGTACCGTAAAGCTTATGATAGAGGCGCACAGGGCGAACAGAAGAATTGCTGAAAAGCCGTGTGTGTGTGTGTGTGTGTGTGAGAGAGAGAGAGAGAGAGAGAGAGAGAGAGAGAGAGAGAGAGAGATGGGGGGTGACCTCACGCACTTCTCCCATACACACGCTCACACACACACACACACACACACACACACACACACACACACACTGCAGACACGCGCGCACACGCTCGCGCACGGAGCGCTCGGCTGTCGGTGAGGATCCTCTTCCTCATCCTCATCCTCATCCGCAGAACGGCGTCGCCTCTATAATGGGCCGTCGGCACGACGAGAGCGCGGGGAAGCAGAGCCGCTCCTCCGTCAGCCCCGCGGCGCGTTCGGACTCGTAACCCGCCCTCATCATGTAGCTTCCCCGGCGGCGGCGCGGAGAGGACGGGCGCTGGGCTGATGTCATTCTGCAGCCCGCTGCGGGCTTAGGCGCTTGGCGGCGGAGGATGGGGTCGCAGGTGGTGCAGACGCTCCGGCAGGGGGTGTGGGCTTCGCTGACGGGCGGATGGTACCACGACCCCGAGCAGAACAAATTCAACAATTCCTGCCACCTCTATCTCTGGCTCTTCCTGCTGATGTTGCCGCTCACGCTGCACCTGGTGAGAGAAACGTGGCCGATTAATTGATGATGATGATGATGATGATGATGATGATGATGGTAAATGTGAGTCAGCAGTTCAGGGATTCCTCTCAATCAGCTCTCAGCAGCGATGCACATCACACTGATTGATTATCCTTAATGTTAACGACAGATTAATGATGGGACGCTCTGTTGTATGTTATGTACTAGTGCAAGGTTACTATGTAACCGATGTCTGCTTATTACATCATCATTTTACACCATCAATTTAATTCATGTAGCATGTTCTCCTCTCAGCGCTAGGGATTCCCCGTTCGAATCACCAATCTGGGTGGAGTCTCCATGTTCTCCCCTTGTTTCCTCCGGGTTCTCCGGTTTCCTCCCACAGTCCAAAAAACATGGATCAAGGTCAATTGACTTCTCCAAATTGCCCCATATAGAGTGTGTGAGTGTGTGTGTGCCCAGTGATAGATTGGCGCCCTGTCCTGGGTGTATCTGCCCAGCGCCCGAAACGTTCTCCCCTGGATGGGCATGGGGAACACCGCCCCAGCATGCCGAATAGAGGATAAAGCGGAAGATAATGAACAAATGAACTTAATTCATAGTGGCACGGTGGCTTAGTGGTTTAGCATGTTCTCCTCTCAGCGCTAGGGATTCCCCGTTCGAATCACCAATCTGGGTGGAGTCTCCATGTTCTCCTCGTGTCCGCGTGGGTTTCCTCCGGATTCTCTGGTTTCCTCCCACAGTCCAAAAAACATGGATCAAGGTCAATTGACTTCTCCAAATTGCCCCATATAGAGAGTGTGTGCCCAGTGATAGATTGGCACCCTGTCCTGGGTGTATCTGCCCAGCGCCCGAAACGTTCTCCCCTGGATAGGCATGGGGGAACCCCCCCCACGACCCTAATAGAGGATGAAGCGGAAGACAATGGATGAAGGGAATTTAATTCTTAGTACATAGGCAGTCTCATGTAAAAGTTTGAGCACCCAAGGACACCAACCTGCACAGATGGGTCATTCAGTCCCATTGCCCCCAACCCTGTGATATGAACAACTGTATGCTTCCGACATGTCCTCAATGAAAACCCAGCAGCCCTCTATAACCGTAAAAGGTATAAACGTAGACGCTGTGGATAAATGCATTGGGACTCACGTCTTAGGAGGTGACTTCATAAGATGCCATTGCCACGGGTTCTAAAATCCAAAGAAAAGACAACTGCATGCAGCTAGTTTTCTGAAAATTAGGCAAGAAATTAATTAATGAATGAATATTATTGTGCACACACATAGAAAAACACTGATAATCTCTGTGAAAATTTTACACGAATTAAAGTTTAAATGAAATGATGATTAAAAGAGAACTTTAGCCGAAGCAAAGATTCCTCGCTATTGTTCACGAGGGATTGTAGTAGTTATGGCAAATGTTTCTTTTAAGAAATTTAAGGCACGGCATGGCAAGCATTGTTTATGAGGGATTAAGGGGATTGTGGCAACTTTTGTTTCTGCAAGATTATAGTAGTCATGGCAACCCTCATATATGATGGATCAGGTTAATTATGGCAACCATTGTATATAAGGAATTATATTTATGACAATCACCATTTATATGAGGGATTATGTTGGTCTTGGCCACCGGGTGTTATGTTAGTTATGGCAATTACTGTATAGACGAAGGATTATGCTAGTCATGGCAACCACTGTAAATTACGGATTATATTAGTCATGCCAGCCATTGTTGTGTTAGTTATGGCAACCTCTGTATATAAGGGGATGTAGTAATGAAAGTCACCATATATATGAGGGATTATATTAGTGTTGGCAACCATTGTTTACCAGGCATTATATTAGCCATGACAACTAATGTATATGAGGGATTCAATTAGTCATGGCAACTAATGTATATGAGGGATTATATTAGTCATGGCAAGCACAGTATATATGAGGGATTAAATTAGTCATGGCAACTAATGTATATGAGGGATTATATTAGTCATGGCAAGCGCAGTATATATGAGGGATTAAATTAGTCATGGCAACTAATGTATATGAGGGATTATATTAGTCATGGCAAGCGCAGTATATATGAGGGATTATATTAGTCATGGCAACTAATGTATATGAGGGATTATATTAGTCATGGCAAGCGCAGTATATATGAGGGATTAAATTAGTCATGGCAACTAATGTATATGAGGGATTATATCATGGCAAGTGCTTCATATAAGAGATTATATGGGGACTTAAGGATTATAGTAGTTGAGGCAACCGTTGTTTTTATCTAGCATGAATGGACACAAGCGAAATACAAGAAGCCCAGAATTCATCTTATATTTTAAATGGTTTTGGTGATGTGAGGTAATTCACTAAGTTACATTTACATTTACATTTACATTTGGTCATTTATTGGACGCTTTTATCCAAAGCGACTTACAAGGTGAGTACAGGGTTAATCACAACATCCCTGGAGCAATGAGGGTTAAGGGTCTTGCTCAAGGACCCACATTGGTAACTTCAGTGGACCTGGGATTTGAAACCCCAACCTTCAGATTGATAGCCCAACACCCTGACCACTGAGCTACCACTCCCTCAAGTTCCCTGAATTTAAGGCAGAGCATTAAGAATAAACCCTTAATTAAAATGGTTACCCCACTTAATCCATTAATGTCCTTAATTAAGATGAGGTGAATCGGGTCTATAACGTCGCAGAGTATTCGATCACCACCTAATGAAATCAGCACTGTGACCTGATCACTGATCAGTTTCTGAACCCATTTCCTGCCTCCTTGGCTGTTCGTCCAGGCTCTTCCACCTTCCCCCCTGGCCCTGAGTGTTTACTGCACCTCGGTGACTGTGTTCTTCATCCTCATCAAGACGCTGAACTACCGCCTCCATCTGATGTTCGATGAAGGTGAAATCATTCAGCGCAGCAGTGTATCTGACCTCAGCAGGGCTACAGACAAGAAGAGCGACGTCTCCGAGCCCCACCCTCCCGGCGGCTTGAGGTAGGACGCTCTAGCTCGTGTGTTCCCCGACAAGGAGTCTGTATTCTGTCTCACACGACGGAACCATGTCTCTGGAACAGGAAGAGCAGCACGGTGCCCGACAGCGTCGGTATGAACGTTCTGACCCAGAGTCGACCGAGTCAGGTGATTCAGGTCACAGTGAAGCAGACGGAAACTGACCCTGGACTCATTGGGGTGAGTGACCTGCGGATGTTTCAGTCAGAGTTAATGTGGTTTGAACTAATCACCTGTATTTTCTCATTAAAACCACGCAGGCATGTTCTAACGAAGAGCCCCGGAAGCCTGAGGGTAGGTAACGATCACTCATAGACCTCGGAACATGCTGCATCATCACTAATAAGGGTTCTATCTTACACCGAGCAATTAAATAGCAACGCTACGTGTGAGTATATCTCACCCGATGGGCGTGGCCATCTCAAAATGAGGTGTGTTCAGGTACATATCTGCTACCATGGCGACTAAAACAACCTCGTCAACAGTCGGACGTCGGTTGCTGACTTGCCGGTAGACGCATGTCCAATGCCACTGGACCCTTGCTGCCAAACCCGAAACCGTCCTTTTCTGACCGCTGTATTCATTACATGCTCAAAAGTGCAGAAAATGACAAATAAATCTTCATCCATCCATTATCTTCCGCTTTATCCTCTATTAGGGTCGCGGGGGGGGGGGGGGGTTCCCCATGCCCATCCAGGGGAGAACGTCTCGGGCGCTGGGCAGATACACCCAGGACAGGGCGCCAATCCATCGCTGGGCACACACTCACTCACACAGACACACTCTATATGGGGCAATTTGGAGAACTTAATTGACTTCATCCATGTTCCTGTGGGGGGAAACCGGAGAACCCAGAGGAAACACACGCGAACACGGGGAGGACATGGAAACTCCACCCAGATGGGGATTCAAACCGTAAATCCCTAGAACTGAGAGGAGAACATGCTAAAACACTAAGCCACCGTGCCGCCCCCAAATAAACCTTGTGAATAGTAAAAAATTCTCATCGTCTTCTCCTTAGAAGACTTCTTCTGCCCCTTGGGGGGGCAGATACACACAGGGCAGGCTGATAAATCCATCACTGGGGTAACACTTCCTTACACACTCAATATATAGAGCAATTCAGAGAAGGCAGTTCCCATTACATTCTTGTTTTCGGACTGGACAACCGGGAGAAATCCCACCCGGACACGGGGAGGACATGGGAACTCAGACCATCCATCCATCCATATATACATTAACTTCTGCTTTATCCTCTACTAGGGTTGTGTCTCCCCATGTCCATCCAGGGGAGAACGTTTTGGGCGGCAGATACTCCCAGGACAGGGCATCAATCTATCACACACAGACACAAACACTCTATATGGGGCAATTTTGGAGAATTTAATTCACCTTGATCCATGTTTTTGGACTGTGGGGGGAAACCGGAGAACCCGGAGGAAACCCACTTGGACACGGGGAGAACATGGAAACTCCACCCAGGTTGGGATTCGAACCGGGAATTCCTAGTGCTGAGAGAAGAACATGCTAAACACTAAGCCACCAATGCCGCCCATGGGAAATGTTTATAATAAGATGCTGACCTGGTGTCTTTGTGACAGTTGCAGGTTTAGATGACACGTCCTCCCAAAAGAAATCAAAGCAAAAGACAAAAAACGAGACAAAACCCACAGACGAAGACGTCTTTAGTCCCACAAGGGATGGTTCTCCAGTGTTACCGCCAGGTCAGGGGGATCCTGTTGAAGAAGGACCAAATCTGTCCTTTGGAGGTGCGAAGGATGAGCTGCAGAAGACAGAACGTGAACAAGAGCATCAGAACCAAGATCTGATTCCAGATCTGGATCCAAGTGCTAGCAACCAGACCTCAGAGGAGAGGAAACCCGACGAGGACGCCAGGCCTGAGGAGACCTTCTGCTCGGATGAGATTTCCGTGGTGATGATTGACAACTCGGGCTCGTCGACTCGTCTGGACGAGAGCGACACGGTCAAGATCGTCATCACGATAAGCTGCGACCCTAACACGGCGGCCGAGCTGGAGGAGTCGGTCAAGCTCAGCCTACGAGAATCAGTCCAGCAGGACCAGCTGGGTGCCATCAACATACCCGTCATCACCTTTGACGCCGCCCAAGATGAGACCGCGAGCTCTTCCGAGGAGGAGATATCCGCTCAGCAACCGCCTGAAGATGACGACCGTTGTATCCCTGAAGAGGCAACGTTCTCAGATACATCGCCGGACCACCATGAGGTGGAGAAAGCCAGCGTCCTGACTAACAACAGCTCTTCGGGCATTGACGTCCGCTCCCATCCAGATGACACCGAGCCCAAGGAGCTGAAATCAGAGACGGAGAGACTGTTGCAAATCCCTCGAAGGATCCCTGCAAGAGGGAGGATGCATGCGAGGGGGCTTAGCATGGACAGCGGAAGGGACGCCATCCTCGCTGGACATGGGTACAAGTCGCAGACCATGACCACGTCCAAGTCGGACTTGGAGGACAAAGATGGCCAGATGCCCGACGAGTCCAACTTTGTGGAGTTTGTTTCAATGTTGGAATCGATCAACCCTAAGGGTGCAGGGAAGCGAACCGAGGGCGAGCGAAAGGAGACGGGGATCGTTGAAAACCAAGGTTAGTCTGACAGATCTCTTCTAACATCAAAGATCAATGACCCCGAGTGAAGAACGTAGACCGAGTCAAAGAGAAGGACGAGCTGAGGACGAGTTGTAGCAGGTTTCCCAAACTCATCTTCTGCCTTTGGCTTCTTAGGAGCCAGGGGTTAGGGATATCCCACTTGGTACAGTTTTACACCCGATGTTCTTCCTGACGGGACTCTCCTAAATGTCCAGGCTTGTGACCGATGCTGGAAGTGCATCGATAACTTATACCCCTAATAGCCAGGACAACTATCCATCAATCCAATCTATCCATTTATCATCTTCCGCTTTATCCTGTATTAGGGTCACGGAGGGGTTCCCCATGCCCATCCAGGGGAGAATGTTTTGGGCGCTGGGCAGATACACCCAGGACAGGGCGCCAATCTATCACTGGGCACACACTCACTCTACAGTATATGGGGCAATTTGGAGAATTTAATTGACCTTGATGCATGTTTTTGGACTGTGGGAGGAAGGAAGGAAGAAAAGCCACGCAGACACGGGGAGAACATGGAAACTCCACCCAGATTGCGATTCGGACCGTGAATCCCTAGCGCTGAGAGGAGAACATACAAAACCACTAAGCCACTGTGCCGCCCTGCTAGGACAATTAGGGTCTCCAATTTAGCCAGCATGTCTAGATGTGTCAGGAAACCAATGACTCCTGAAAAAAACACCCTCGCTGGCACAGGGAGGACATGCAGCCCACTGCATCACCTTGACCCCAAACTAATCACTCAAGAATACAACTCTACAATTGAAGCAACTCAAGGGTGTAAGTCGTATTGAATGTGTTATTCAAAATGTCCCCCTTGTTTTTAGAGGAACGTGTAGAGGAACCAAAAACCTCAGGTCCTCCAAACCCTCCAAACAGCCTGGCAACAGACACACTGCCCATCTGTCCAGAGAAGCTGATTCCCATCGTCTCACCCGACAGGTAGGGGGCACCACAGCAGACCTTTGTTCTGTACCATGCCCTCCTCCCATCATCCCAACCCCCTCACCACATCCATAAACCTACTCTTCGTCCTAAATATTGGTGTAGACTAAAATGTCTTCCTCTATTAGCCTCCAAACAGATAAGGACCGCGATCCAGACTATGACTCCCTTCCCTCGCAGACGTCGCAGTCCGAAAGCTCCATGCTGCAGGTCATCTGCCGACCGGAGGCAGTTTCCAAGGAGGAGGCGTACACCTTCCACACGGTCCACAGTAAGTCTCAAAAGCTCCGCAGTTCCACCCGAGGTTTCCGTTTCCAGAGCTTTTAGATACCTATGGACCAGGTATGTACTGACCCTTTGGGAATCATGTTCTCAGGGAACAGACCTCGGAAGCTGTACAATGAAAGAGCCCTGAACTTACCCCTCGGAGCCGAACTCATCACGGGGAACATATGGTATGTTCTACAGACCGAGAACATAGTCAGTGCTTGTAGTTTTAACACTGTGTTTCAGCTGCATTGTTGTCGTCGTTTTGGACAGTGACCTGCTGTCCACGTCCTCGAACTCAGAGTGCCAGGACGGGTTAGTGGGTGGAGATCCAGAATGCCCTTTCCAGCGCCGCATCATTCCAGCGCACCGGCTTCGACCCAGGAGAACTCACCCGGAGATCTTTCAGGTAAAGCAACATGCTCGAGGAGAGTTCCCCATGCCCTTCCAGGGGAGAGTGTCTCGGGCGCTCTCACACACACACACTATATAGGGGCAATTTACATAGGGGCAAACTATAGCAGTCCATGTTTTTGGATTGTAAGAGGAAACTCATGAGGACATGGGGAGAACATTTATCCTCTACTAGGGTCGCGAGTGGGTTCCCCATCCCATCCAGGGGAGAACGTTTCGGGTGCTGGGCAGATAGACCCAGGACTGGGCGCCAATCTATCACTGGACACACACTCACTCACACACACAAACACACTCTATATGGGACAATTTGGAGAATTCAATTGACCTTAAAGCATGTTTTTGGACTGTGGGAGGAAACCGGAGAACCTGGAGGAAACCCAGATGGACACGGGGAGGACATGAAAACTCCACCCAGATTGGGATTCCAACCAGAATCCCTAGTGCTGAGAGGAGAACATGCCAACCACTAAACCACCGTGGCAGATAAATTAGTGATACCAAATTTCCTTAGCGGTAAAGATCTTATCCCAGTCACTGGAGGAACTGGAGGCTATCCCAGTGACCCATCGAGCGACAGGTTGCCAGGCCCTCGCAGGGCAGACGAGAACATCTGTCGAATCTTCTTGCATTCATGTCAGAATTTAAGGAGTAACAGTTTGATCGGACTCCCGCAGGAGGAGGACTCCCTCGACGACTCCTCGGACACCAGCTCCCAGGAGAAACCTTCTCGAAGGCTGTACTACAAGCTGAAGGTGTTTCCTGGGAAGTTCATCAATGTCTTGTACGACCGGCTGACCTTGCAAGCTCTGCTGGACAGGTACCGTTCTGACCTCCATCTTAGTTTTGATGTGGCCCACCTGCCCCGTTAAACAACGACTCTTGATTCAAACCACGTAAGCCAGAAAAACCAGCTGATCATCCATGCCCTTCCATTCTCTATGTCCTCCAATAACCATACAGATGGACTTTGTAGTTTTACAATTCCAGACAGTAGTCCATCAGTGTCCTTTGTTTTGTTAGTCCCCTGTTGGTTCTCCATTCTCTATTAACCAGGCCCATCACAGAACAGGTATCATGTGGGTGATGGTTCATGGTCGTCTTTGCAGAAACCGTGACTGGAAGGAGAACACCACCGCCGTCTTGTTGGCTTCTCTGGTCGCCTTCCTGGGCTTCGTCCTCCTGAACCTGGGCTGCTTCAAGGACTTCTGGGTATTTCAGTTCTGCCTGGTCATGGCCAGCTGTCAGTACTCCTTACTGAAGGTGAGGTAGTTCCTCGTATGGTTCTTATAATTTCCCACGCTGTGACTTGTGAACCAAAATCAACTCCGTCTTCTACAGAGTGTCCAACCAGACGCGGCCTCACCCACCCACGTGAGTCCGACACCCTTCTGAACCTTACCTCTGCCCCGAAGGGTAGGAATTTGGGATTTACTCACGATGTCCCCTTCTTTTCAGGGTCACAATCAACTTATCATTTACAGCCGCTCCGCCTATTTCTGCATCTTCTGTGGCCTTATTTGGATTCTGGAGGTTCTCCTGAAGCGATCCGACCTCCCCGTGTTTACCTTATACGGCATCACGTTTGTGACGTCAGCAAATCTACAGTTTGTACAGAATGTTTTAATGGGTGAGTACCGAGCCGTCACTATCTTACATCCCCCCAATAATATATCTCTTCAAATGGGCGTAGCCGTTTATAGATGGGCGGGGCCCAGGTTCCCCCGCGGACTGAAAATAACTTTTCCAGATGTCAACACTCTGACATCTATAGAATACAATTAAATCTGAATGCATTTGTACCGAGAACGCAGATCAATAGTCTACACTATACAGTGAGTTCTCCATTTACACTCCAATGGAAAACCTCATGGAGCAGCACATTGATTCCAGGTAGCTGCACCGCTCAAAAAGCAACCCACCAAAGTCAGAGTGCCACCTGGCCCTTAAAGGCAACACACATACAGTAAAGGGAATGCTGATTGGTTTATTGTACGTTACGCCCAAAACACAACCATTAATATTTAAAAAGATGAGTTCGTGCCTTCTGCACTTTTCTTTACCCAGCAGGACACACTGACGTAGGGGCGGGGGGGGGGGGGGGCTTATGCCCATCCAGGGGAGAACATCTCGGGCGCTGGGCGGATACACCCAGGACAGGGCGCCAATCTATCACTGGGCACACACTCACTCACTCACACACTCTATATGGGGCAATTTGGAGAACTCAATTGACCTTGAACGTTTCAGGTGCTGGGCAGATACACCCAGGACAGGGCGCCAATCTATCACTGGACACACACTCACTCACAGACACACTCTATATGGGGCAATTTGGAGAACTCAATTGACCTTGATCCATGTTTTTGGACTGTGGGAGGAAACCGGAGAACCTGGAGGAAACCCACGTGGACACGGGGAGAACATGGAGACTCCACCCAGATTGGGATTCGAACCGGGAATCCCCAGCGCTGAGAGGAGAACATGCTAAACCACTAAATCAATGAATTATATATATTTATTTATATAGTTGTTTTGGTCGCAGGTTTTATATGCTGCTTCCCGATAAGCTTTTTACTCGGACTCCTCCCACAAATCAACACCTTCACCATTTACTTTCTGGAGCAACTTGACATCCACTTTTTCGGCGGAACAGGTCTGTACTGATCTTCTAAAGGCCTAGAACTCTAACAATGACAGAACTCTGACCGTTACTCACCGTCGCCCCCTTGGTTCCAGCTGCCACTGGATTGTGCTCAGCCGTCTTCTGTTCGGGGAGGAGCCTGCTGACACTAACGCTGCTCTACGGATTCGGTTTCGGCGCTCTGAAGGTAGAGTTCCGTCAAACAGCACGTCCGCGCCTGTAGATGCCCCATTCGGTGTTCTGATACATCTCCGTTTGTAATGCAGGACTCATGGAACGAGCAGCACATTCCAGCCCTGTTCTCGGGTTACTGTGCCCTGCTGGTGGCGCTGTCGTATCATCTCAGTCGACAAAGCAGTGACCCCTCAGTCCTTTTGTAAGGAGGCTGCTTCAGAGTGAATGATTTAGGGTTAATCGTTTCAGATCGAATTAACAAACCGTCGACGTTCTGTGTTCCGAAATCCAGCTCTTTAATTAAGTCGAAGCTCGTTCCAGCTCTGCGGGGTGAAGAGGTGGAGGAGAAGCCTTCAGAGCCTGAGGATCCGCTTCCCCAGAAGCTCAGGAGCTCAGTGGTGAGGAGCAGGGTCTACACAATACACCTACAGGAGCTTTGATGACATCCCATACTCAGACTCTAGAGGGAGCCCCAGTCCACTGATGCCACGAGCAATACGAGAGCAGGTCCAACCAGCAAGTTTAGCGACTTGCTGCACTTAATTACTTCGCCCCTATCTAATTTGCCCCTATACAGTATATTGTGAGTGGGGGTGGCACAGTGTGTTTGTGGTTAGTATGTATTCCCGGTTCGAATCCCAATCTGGGTGGAGTTTCCATGTTTTCCCCGTGTCTGCGTGGGTTTCCTTCGTGTTCTCCAGTTTCCTCCCATAGTCCAAAAACATGGATCAAGGTCAATTGAGTTCTCCAAATTGCCCCATATAGAGTGTGTCTGTGTGAGTGAGTGTGTGCCCAGTGTCCCCCCCCTGCGACCCTAGTAGAGGATAAAGCGGAAGATAATGGATGGATGAGTGGAAAGTGTGAGTGACTGCCCAAGGATAGATTGCCCCCCTGTCCTGGGTGTATCTGCCCAGCGACCGAAACGTTCACCCCTGGATGGGCATGGAGAACCCCGCCCCTCCCCGCGACCCTACTAGAGGATAAAGCAGAAGGTAATGAGAGGAGATTCAAATTCAGTTTGTTTTACAGAAGGACAGGATGCTGTCGGATCTGGTGGTGTGCACCCTCGCCTCCATTCTGACCTACGCCGTCACCGCCAGCACCGTGTTTCTTTCCTTAAGGGTGAGTTTGGAATAAAACGCTTTAACAACCGATTAAAAACGCTGTAATTGTTGTATTTTTTTTTTTTTTAATCCTGGTATTTGACGCAGCCTTTCGTCAGCATCGTGCTCTACGCTCTGGCGGCCGCTGTGGGATTTGTTACTCACTATCTCCTCCCGCAGTTACGGAAGCACCATCCCTGGTTGTGGATCTCCAAACCGGTGCTTAGGAGTAAGGAGTACTCCCAGTTTGAGCCCACAGGTGACAGGTGTCTTTATATTTACCATTTAAACCGTAGGACACGCCCCCTTGTTGCTTTATTGTCTATTCTCTCCACTTATCATACAGATGTAGTTTTACAATTACATACTGTAGTCCCCTGTTGGTTCTCTGTTCTCTGTTGGTCAGGAGCATCACAGAACAGGTATCATTTGGGTGGTGGATTGTTGATTGTCAGTTCTGCAGTGACACTGATGTGGTGAGGGGGGTTTAGTGCAGCAGTGCTGCTGGTGTTTCGTTTAAACACCTCAGTCACACTGCTGGGATAGGACTAATCCATCCATCCATTATCTTCCACTTTATTCTTTACTAGGGTCGCGGGGGGGGGTTTTCCCCATGTCCATCCAGGGAAGAACGTTTCGGGCGCTGGGCAGATACACCCAGGACAGGCTGCCAATCTATCACTGGGCACACACTTACTCACACACACACACTTTATATGGGGCAATTTGGAGCATTCAATAAACCTTGATCCATGTTTTTGGACTGTGGGAGGAAACCGGAGAACCCGGAGGAAACCCACACGGACACGGGGAGAACATGGAAACTCCACCCAGATGGGGATTCGAACCGGGACTCCCTAGTGCTGAGAGGAGAACGTGCTAAACCACTAAGCCACCGTGCCACCCTGAACAGAGTACACAGTATGTACTGCAGAACACAAACAGATGGACTACAGAATGGAACTGTAGAACTACAAAGTCTATCTTTACAGGACGTGGAACTGAGAACATTGAGTGGAGCAGAAAGGGGGGCGTGTTGGAACCCCTGCAGAACCAACAGTGACCGTGTGCCACCGGTTTGCATTTCAGAGGAAGCTCAGCTGATGTGGTTCGAGCGGCTCTATGTGGGACTCTTGTGCTTTGAGAAGTACGTCATCTACCCCGCCATCGTTCTGAGCGCGCTCACCAACGACGGCTTCACCCTGAGCCACCGCAAAAAGCTGGGGATACAGTAAGTGTCTGGACATCTGACCCATCAGATATCAGGCTGTGGAGGGGGTGCTGGGGCCTATCCCACACTCACAGGGTGAAATGTGAAAGCAACAGGTCGTCAGTCCAACGCAGGGCGGAGACACAGGGGAAGCTCGAACATGTGGGTGGAGAACATAGTAACTCCCCGCTGACAACACAGTGTCTGTCTGCCCACAAACAGGACACACACACACATTATATATATATGGGGGGTTTCCCATGCCCATCCAGGGGAGAAAGTTTCGGGCGTTGGGCAGATAGACCCAGGACAGGACGCCAATCTATTGCTGGACACACACTCACTCACACACACACACTTCATATGGGGCAATTTGGAGAACTCAATTGACCTTGATCCATGTTTTTGGACTGTGGGAGGAAACCGGAGAACCCGGAGGAAACCCACGCGGACACGGGGAGAACATGGAAACTCCACCCAGATTGGGATTCGAACCGGGAATCCCTAGTGCTGAGAGGAGAACATTCCGCTTTTTCCCCTATTAGGGTCGTGGGGGGGGTTCTCCATGCCCATCCAGGGGAGAACGTTTTGGGCGCTGGGCAGATACACCCAGGACAGGACGCCAACCCATCGCTAGGCACACACTCATTCACACAGACACACTCTATATGGGGTAATTTTAAGAACTCAATTGACATGATCAATGTTTTTTGGACTGTGGGAGGAAACCGGAGAACCCGGAGGAAACCCACGCGGACACGGGGAGAACATGCAAACGCCACCCAGATGGGGATTCGAACCGGGAGTCCCTAGTGCTGAAAGGAGGACATGCTCTCTCTCTCTCTCTCTCTCTCTCTCTCTCTCTATATATATATATATATATATATATATAAGGGAACGGCACGTGAGACGCTGATTGGTTTAATGTACATTAGACACAAAGTTTGGGACATGTCCAGGGCGTGGCCATGCTTTCCAGCCAAGGAGCAGAGGAATAGGCTTCAGTTCTGCCCACGAGCCGAATCAGGCGTCCTTTAAGCGTCCTTGGGAACTTGAAAGGCGTTATATAAATTTTATTATTATTAATCAGGACGAGAAGTCATTAAGAAAGAGTATCCCGTTCCTTATGGAACGTCTCAGGGATCCCGATGTCTCCCCGGGCCAAAATGTGCAGACAAGCGGAGCCTCGGGGTTCCCGTCCCGTCCTCATGTCTCTGTGCTTTGCTTGGTTATGTCCTGCCCCTGCGCCTGAGATCCTCAGGTGTGTGTGTCTCGCTCCAGCTGTGATGTCTTATTGATGACAGTTGCTGGGATGAAGCTCCTTCGCGCCTCCTTCTGTAATCCCAGCTACCAGTTCCTCACCCTGATCTTCACCATCGTCTTCTTCGAGTTCGACTACAGCGCCGCGTCCGAGACCTTCCTCCTCAACTTCTTCCTCATGTCCATAGTCTTCCACAAGGTGAGGTCCGTGTGAGGGGGGTGGGGGGGTGGTTTGTTTCAGGGGGGCGACCGCTCAAACGGGTTCGGTTCTGTGCGCAGCTCTGGGATCTTCTGTACAAACTGCACTTCGTTCTGGTCTACATCGCTCCGTGGCAGATCGCATGGGGCAGCGCCTTTCACGCCTTCGCTCAGCCGTTCGCCGTCCCACGTATCCTTACAGCCTGATTTATAAACGCTGGGTATGGTGGCTTTGTGGTTGAGCATGTTCTCCTCTCGGCGCCATGGATTCCAGGTTCGGATCCCGATCTGGGTGGAGTTTCCATGCTCTCCCATGCGTGTCCGTGTGGGTTTCCGCCGGGTTCTCCGGTTTCCTCCCACAGTCCAAAAACATGGATTCAAGGTAAATTGAATTCTCCAAATTGCCCCATATAGAGTGTGTCTGTGTGAGTGAGTGTGTTCCCAGTGTTGGATTGGTGTCCTGTCCTGGGTGTATCTGCCCAGCGTCCGAAACGTTCCCCACTTGAATCCATTTTTTTGGACTATGGGAGGAAACCGGAGAACTCAGAGGAAACCCATTTAGACAGAGAGACGGAGAGAACATGGAAACTCCACCCAGACCTGGATTCAAACCTGGATCCCCGGTGCTGAGAGGTAGACATGCTAAATAAGGGTGCCTCGCTCAAGGGCCCTGACGGTGTGTGAGGAACCTCAGTGTATGTGGAACCTCAGTGTATGAGGAACCTCAGTGTATG
>JAFMOD010000113.1:1233950-1252744 GCA_019802435.1 Corydoras maculifer
GTCACAGTATGTACTTACTGCATGCGTATGGGGCTGTTTAAGCACATGGTGGCGCTGCGGAGCCGACTTTAGGTGGTCGAGTTTAGGTCGAGCCACATTCACCCAACAAAAGAGCGGGAGGCGTTCCGTTAGTCGCAGTATGTACTTACTGCCTTGCGTCTGGGGCTGTTTAAGCACATGGTGGCGCTGCGGAGCCGACTTTAGGTGGTCGAGTTTAGGTCGAGCCACATTCACCCAACAGAAGAGTGGGAGGCGTTTCGTTAGTCGCAGTATGTACTTACTGCATGCGTCTGGGGCTGTTTAAGCACATGGTGGCGCTGCAGAGCCGACTTTAGGTGGTCAACTTTAGGTCGAGCCACATTCACCCAACGGAAGAGCGGGAGGCGTTCCGTTAGTACTTACATTCCGTATGTACTTACTGCCTTGCGTCTGGGGGCTTTTTAAGCACGTGGTGGTGCTGCAAATTTAGGTGGTCGCTGGCGGCAGACAGCTGTTTGCCGTGTGGCACTCACTGAACGCAAGAGCAAGAGGCATTCTGTAACTTCTATAACTCGCAGTACGTGTTGGCTGTTTTGCAGCTGGGGGCTGTTTAAGCACATGGTGGCGCTGCGTAGCTAACTTTAGGTGGTCGATGGCGGCACAGCGCTGAAAGTCGAGCCACATTCACCCAACAGAAGAGAGAGAGGTGTCACACCCGCAGTACATGCTGGCTGCCCTGCACCTGGGGGCTGTTTGAGCACATGGCGACGCCTACCCAACTTTAGGTGGTCGCAGAGCGGCACAGCGCTGTAAGTTGAGCCAGCCTCACTGAACAAAGAGCGAGAGGCGAAACTCGCAGTACGTCCTGTGTTGGGTCCTATCCCGTCCTTGTGAACATGTGCTCGTACAAGCTGTCTGCCCAACGGTCTTACCCAACGGTCGCTTCACGGGCGCTCGTGTTCTCGCCAGGCGCTCGTGTCAGATCGGATCTGTAAGAGCCTCGCCGTTCCGCCTCGGTCTGATTTAAAGTCCATTAGGAGCTGATTAAATAAGGGGCACGCGCCTCGCTCCGCGGGAACACCAGCGCCCGCCGCATCCGGCTGATTTCGTTTTCGGCAGACGCACTTTAAGTGCTCTGAGCCGATAAAAGAGCCGCGATGCGTTGCACTCAGGAGTTCAAGTTCAAGTTAGGGCAGATAGGGGCCCCTTCACGGAGACCGGGCTCTGCAGGGTCACTGCTGGTGGCACCCACCCCATCAGAAAGACATCCCATGTGGTCCCACTCATGACCCTAATCTGGCGTAACATCATATCTGTTCGATCTGAGAGGGGATAAGCCCACGGCTCCTGAGCCTCAGCGCTGGGACATTGCAATATGATTTTTTGCGCACTGTCCCGTTTCCGGATCATTACCGGGCTGCTTCGTAACCGCCTAATTTTGCCGTCCATGCTCTCGTACTGTTGTCACTTAGCTGTGAGCCTACAGCAAGACGCACTATTGACCACGCACTATCCCGTCCATGAGAAGAATCCTCTACTAGGGTCGCGCGGGGTGGAGAACATTTCAGGCGCTGGGCAGATCTATCCATCCATTATATTTCTCTTTACCCTTTACTAGGGATGTGTGTGTGGGGTGGGGGGTGGGGGGGTTCCCCATGCCCATCCAGGGGAGAACGTCTTGGGTGCTGGGCAGATACACCCAGGACAGGACGCCAATCTATCACTGGGCACACACTCACTTACACAGACACACTCTATATGGGGCAATTTGGAGAATTCAATTGACCTTGATCCACGTTTTTGGACTGTGGGAGGAAACCGGAAAACCCGGAGGAAACCCACGTGGACACGGGGAGGACATGGAAACTCCACCCAGATGGGGGTTCGAACCGGAAATCCCTAACGCTGAGAGGAGAACATGCAAAACCACTAAACCACAGTGTCGCCCCAGGGCCAATTTAATCCACACACTATAAAGGGGCAATTTAGAGAAGGCAAATCACCTTGAATCCATGTTTTTGGACTGTGGGAGGAAACCGGAGAACCCACCATGGAAGGACGGGGAGAACATGGAAACTCCACCCAGATTGGGCTTCGAACCTTGATCCCCACCGCTGAGGGGAGAACATGCCAACCCCTACAGCGCCGTGCCGTCGCAGGGCGGTGTGCAGTAGGATGCTAACCCCCTGCAGCATCAGGACCGCGTCGGGAGGACGCAGGGGGCACACTGATTGCGCCGTACTAGGGGTGGCATCGCGTCTAAAGCATGATTCTGGGTTCTAGAGGTCCCATGATCATCTGTGGTCCGGTTCCACGCCACCCCTGGAACTATTGATCACTGAATACCCAGGACGCACCTCTTTTGGTGACAGGATGGACACGTAGTCCTCATAAATGATCCGGGCTTTCTCGTCCACGGCCGACGGACTGGTCTCCTTCTTCAGGTCCTCGCAGGCCAGCCAGAACATCAGGTTCTCCTCGCTGTACTCCGACCGGAGGAACTGCCGGAAGACGTCCCTGCCCTCCGCCGAGCGCATCATCAGCTCGAAGCTCCGCGCCCAGGCCGCAACCTCATCCAGCGTGGGGTGCCTTCAAGCAGAGAGGAGGCGTCAGCAGGGGGCGCACTACGTTGCGTTAAAGGTTATCTTGAAGGTACAGTGTCTATAATACAGAAGGTGTTCTGCAGGTGCTCACTGCTCATCGGCGGCTTCGATGCTGTCCATCGTCGTGCAGGTTTGTCTCTCTGGATGGTCTCGCCTGTCTTCATTCCTAAAAACAAAGACAGAGGGTCAGCTACAACACACACACACACACACACACACACATACATACACATACATACACACGCATACACACATACATACATACACACACATACACACACACACACATATATATATATATATACACACACACACATACACACATACACACGCAAACACACACACATACATACACACACATACACACACATACACACACACATACACACACACANTACACACACACACACACACACATATACACATACACACATGTCTTTTATAAGACATGTCTGTTTGTTGGTGGCCAATCTGGGTCCAATCCAGGGGAGAACGTTTTGGACGCTGGGCAGATACACCCATGACATGGGGGCAATCTATCACTGAGAACACATTCACTCATATAGACGCACTCACTCACACAGACACACTCCATATGGGGCAATTTGGAGAATTCAATTGCCCTAGTAGTTAGCATCTTCTCCTCTCAGTGCTAGGGATTCTTGGTTGGAATCCCCATCTGGGTGGAGTTTCCATGCTCTCCCCGTGTCCGTGTGGGTTTCCTCCGGGTTCTCCGGTTTCCTCCCACAGTCCAAAAAACATGGATTCAAGGTGAATTCTTCTTCTTCTTCTGTACAAACCCATCCATCTATTATCTTCCGCTTTATCCTCTACTAGGGTCGGGGGGGGGGGTTTCGGGCGCTGGGCAGATACACTCAGGACAGGGAGGCAATCTATCGCTGGGCACACGCTTACTCACAAAAAATACACTCTACATGGGGCAATTTGGAGAACTCAATTGATTTGATCCATGTTTTTGGACTGTGGGAGGAAACCGGAGAACCCGGAGGAAACCCACACGGACACGGGGAGAACATGGAAACGCCACCCAGATGGTGATTCGAACCGGGAATCCCTAGCGCTGAGAGGAGAACGTGCTAACTACTAGGGCAATTGAGTTCTCCAAATTGCCCCATATAGAGTGTGTTTGTGTGAGTGAGTGTGTTCTCAGTGATAGATTGCCCCCCTGTCCTGGGTCTATCTGCCCAGCGCCCAAAACGTTCTCCCCTGGATGGGCATGGGGAACCCATACCCCCCCCCACCCCCCAGCCCCCGCGACCCTAATAGAGCATAAAGCGTAAGTATTGCTATTAGAACCGACGGGTTCTGACCTGGGAACCGGAACCGGAACCGGAACCCGAATGGTGTTCATGTTGCTGTGGAACCCGTTTGGTTTGACGCTCATGTAAAGGGAATCGTGGTGGCGCAGTTCTGCCAGACTTTCTGCCGCGAGTCGTCAGTGAGATCACGTGCGGCGGGCCGACCACGCCCGTTCATTAAATGGCAGAGCCATTCAGGTCTCCTCCGGAGCGGCGCTGCTATTTCGGGCCGGTTCCCCGTTCACCAGCGAGCACGCCTCCCGGTTCTCAATGTCTCCATTGTGCGCTGATAATTGGCGCCGCTAGCCGAAGGGCCCGCTCTAAATATATAAAGTGCTTCACACAGCTGTTCTGCATGTGACGCGCGGCCAGGGACCGCCGCGTTCCAAGGATACGGACAACGGGGGGCGCCGCACGGATTCGGACCGTCCGTCCACGTCCTCGGCTCCCGTCAGAACTCGTGGATATTCGCTTTAAATCCAGGACAAAGGAAAAGAAAGACGATCGGGGGCTGTGCAGTCCCACATGAGAATCCTAATAACAACCCCCCGTCCCGTCCCCGTCCCGTCCCCGTCCCGTCCCCGTCCCGTCCCCGCAGTCCCGCTCCCGAATTAGTTTTGTATTATTGGAAGGAAACATCATCAGCGAGGCTGACTATGAGATTAAACCTCATCATTTAATAAAGTCAGGCTTAAGCTGCTGTTACATTGGAAAAAGCCCATCTCTCTGAATTAAAGCCAGTGTCCCATCCTCATAGTGGACAGAATCCCGTCCTCATGGTGTCTCCCGTCCTCATAGTGGACAGAATCTAGTCTCCGTCCTCATAATGTCTCCTGTCTTCCATCCTCATAGTGCCTCCCGTCCTCATGGTGTCTCCCGTCCTCATAGTGGACAGAATCCCGTCTCTGTCTTCACAATGTCTCCTGTCTCCCGTCCTCATATTACCTCCCGTCCTCATATTACCTCCCGTCCTCATAGTGGACAGAATCCCATCTCCGTCCTCATAGTGTCTTCCGTCCTCATAGTGTCTCCCGTTCTCATAGTGGACAGAATCCCATATCCGTCCTCATAATGTCTCCTGTCTCCCATCCTCATAGTGCTTTCCGTCCTTATGGTGTCTCCCGTCCTCATAGTGGACAGAATCCCGTCTCTGTTCTTATAATGTCTCCTGTCTCCCGTCCTCATATTGCCTCCTGTCCTCATAGTGTCTCCCGTCCTCATAGTGGACAGAATCCCGTCTCCGTCCTCATAGTGTCTTCCATCCTCATAGTGTCTCCCGTCCTCATAGAGGACAGAATCCCATATCCGTCCTCATAGTGTCTCCTGTCCTCACAGTGTCTCCTGTCCTCATAGTGGACGGAATCCGGTCTCAGTCCTCATAGTGTCTCCTGCCCCCCGTCCTCATAGTGGTTGGAATCCCGTCTCCGTCCGCATAATGTCCCGGAACGGAAGAGTTCCTGTTCCAAAACCCAGAAACGATGAGGATGCAGGACGGGACGAAACGATTTGGAGACGTCCTCCTAAAGCAGGAGACTTTGCAGGGGCGTAGGGGGACGTATGCCACTTGGGGGGGTGGGGGGGGGGTGATGCTGCAATTTGTAAAATGTATAATTATATCTAATTCTCTTTAATATTCTGTCTTCCATGTTGGATTGGCACCCTGTCCTAGATGTATTCCCCCCTCGGATGAAGATGGGGAACCCCAAACCCCACCCCTCCTCCTCCCCCGCGCGACCCTAGTAGAACATTAAGCAGATGATTATAATGGATGGATGGATCAGACACTGATTTCAGTAATATTCTGTATAAAGTCTGGGACTCACCAGGTGCACTTGCAGCAGCCGCACCAGCACAGACAGCAGGTGTTAGGTCGGGGGTGCCCAGGGACCCGGGGGGGGCCCTCGATGTGGACCTGCTGCTGTTTCCTCATCTCGGCTGGAATCACGCTCTGAGGCTGGAAAGAAGATGAAGAACATTTAAAAGGACGCAGAAGTGAACACCCAGTTCAGCTTAATATCCCACGGGACCGCCTTTTAGCTTTGATGACATCACACATTCACTGTGACATCATCTCCACAAGCTTTTCCAGTCACAATCTAATTCTGTCCAGAGTTACATCCATTCTTCCCACATGGTGTCGGATTGACGATGGAGATGAAGACGGCTCCTCCAGCACGTCCCAAAGTTCTCAATGGCCCCAATTTGGACACGCCCCCTTTCTGGTCTAATCTTCCATTCGTCTAGTTCCTCCAATTATCATACAGATGGACTTTGTAGTTTTATAATTCCAGTCTGTAGTCCATCTGTGGTTCTTCTGTTGGTTCTCTGTTCTCTGTTGGTCAGGAGCATCACAGAACAGGTATCATTTGGGTGGTGGATTGTTGATGGTCAGTTCTGCAGTGACACTGCTGGGATAGGACTAATGCGCTACTTGCCGGTCTCCCAGCTTCCACATTCATTCATTCATTCATTATCTCCCGCTTCATCCTCTATTAGGGTCGCGGTGGGGTTCCCCATGCCCATCCAGGGGAGAACGTCTCGGGCGCTGGGCAGATAGACCCAGGACAGGACGCCAATCCATCGCTGGGCACACACTCACTCATATGGGGCAATTTCGGGAATTCAATTAACTTGATTCATGTTTTTGGACTGTGGGAGGAAACCGGAGAACCCGAAGGAAACCCACGCAGACACGGGGAGAACATGGAAACTCCACCCAGATGGGGGTTCAAACCGGGAATCCCCAGCGCTGAGAGGAGAACATGTTAACCACTTAGCCACCGTGCCGCCCCTTCCACAATCAGACCTCTACAATTAATTCAAAACTCTGCAGCCCGACTCGTGTTTAACCCCCAACTGAACTCATGTCCCTCCATCATTCATGTCGCTCTATTGGCCCCCTGTAGCTGCTGCATTCAGTACAAGTCACTGACTCTGATCTACAGAACCATTTCTGGATCTCCCCCCTCTTCCCTTCACTCTATCTTCTCAAAATACACTCCGCCTCGTTCACGTCGCTCCACTGATGATCGCCGCCTCCGTGGCGTTCACCGCTGCAACATGGTAGAACGATCTTCCCAACTCTGTCCGTAAGGCAGCATCACTAAACAGTTTTAAGACACTACTGAAGACGCATCTCTTTAACAAATACCTGTTGTAAAAAAAAAAAACTGAATAATTTTTAAAAAGGGACTTGGTTTAGTGGTTTAGCATGTTCTCCTCTCAGCACTAGGGATTCCCGGTTCGAATCCCCATCTGGGTGGAGTTTCCATGCTCTCCCCATGTCTGCGTGGGTTTCCTCCGGGTTCTCCGGTTTCCTCCCACAGTCCAAAAACATGGGTCAAGGTCAATTGAATTCTCCAAATTGCCCCATATAGAGTGTGTCTGTGTGAGTGAGTGTGTGCCCAGTGATAGATTGGCGCCCTGTCCTGGGGGTATCTGCCCATCGCCCGAAACATTTTCCCCTGGATGGGCATGGGCAACCCCCCCCCGCGACCCTAATAGAGGATAAAGCTGAAGATAATGAATGAATGAATTTAATTTTACAGTGTGGTTGGTTTTCTCCATAACTTCTGACTTGTGGTCTCATTTGTAAGTCGCTTTGGATAAAAGCGTCGGCTAAATGTAAATGTAAATGTAAATGTAATGCACTCACCAAATAACCCCTGCTCTGTGGTGGTACTATTGGGGTTCTGACCATTAGAACAGAGTACACAGTATGTCCTGTAGAACACAAACAGATGGACTACAGAATGGAACTGTAGAACTACAAAGTCCATCCTGGAACTGATACAAACTTTTAACATTCCTTTCGTTCTCAGAATGAAGGAACTCCTTCAGCGGTGCAAAGGCAGAATTCCGGTTCCCATCTGGTATGAAACGGATCAAGCGGCGCTTCCGGGCCGTCCCCGAGCCGACAGATCGGTTCCGTCTGCTTTCACGAAGCTCCGATTCGAAGTCGGGCCGTGGCTCCTTTAATTAGCACCATCTGGACTTCGTTAGTTCAGGTTTTTAACGACACAGAGGGGAACGGCATGTGAGTGGCTGAGATGTCAGGAGAGTAAACAGTGCTGGAGGTCAGCATTGGGCAGGCATTGTGCAACTCGGCACCGCCGGAGCCAGATTCGGCAATACACCATCCGGCCAGCGATGTGGAACACAGGGCAACTGGAACCGCCGCCCGGATCCGGGGTGTTCCTGTTTAACTGCGTGTGTGTGTCGTGGGAACGGCCGAATTCAGGTACCGTATTATAAGGCAGAAATTACGGGGTCTATATTTGACCCACGTATAAGGCGCACCGTACTATAAGGCGCAGTCTGAATTAGAGACTATTTCTGTACGGTACTTATTCTGTACGGCGCCGTATTATATGGCACTCGCTAAAACATACGATCTACAAGAAAAGTAAAGGATGCAGAACGCTGAGTTATAATTGAAGTTTATTCTACTACTTAATAAAACACATTATTTTAATCCCTCTTCTCCCACAAATCCATCAACGTCCTCCTCTTCTGTGTCTGAATTAAAAAGCTGTTTCACTATCGAGCACTCCGGTGTCCCGCTCATCGATGTCTGAGTCCGTCTTGTCTCCAGACCGCTGTTCAGCGATGACGCCGGCTTTCGTGAAAGCTCAGACAGGGTTACAGCAGAAACCTTATCCCAGGCGTCCACAATCCATTCACAGACGGTGGTAAGTCGCCCGCCGCCGCCTCCCGAGTTTTAGTAAACGTGTGTTCGCCGTCTATCATCCATCGCTCCCACGCCGCCCGCAACTTTACCTTAAACGCCCCGTTTACGCCAATGTCCAGCGGTCGGAGTTCTTTATTTAATCCTCCCGGAGTGACGGCGAGCTCCGAATTCATTTTCTTCACTCGGCTTTTAACGAAACCACCCGGTCGTACAACAAGACTGTTATAGATTTTGGAACTCAGTACACATATAAGGTGCACCGGATTATGAGGCACACGTCCGATTTCTGGGAAAATTTTAGGCTTTTAGGTGTGCCTTATAGTCCGGAAAATACGGTACACACTCGCGTATTTAAAAGGAAAAAAAAAAAAAAAAAGGTGGGTTAGTGGTCCGCACCGTCGTCTCTCAGGGATCCAGGTTCGAATCCCGATCTTCCGAGTGGAGTTTCCACCTTCTCCCCGTGTCCACATGGGTTTTCCCTGGATACTCCAGTTGCCTCCCAGAGTCCAAAAACATGGATTCAAGGTGAATTGCTGCTCTAAATCCCAGTGATAGCTCGGCACCCTGTCCCTGGTGTATCTATTATTCTTCGCTGGATGGGCATGGGGAACCTCTTCACATGTGAAGAACATGGAAACTCCACCCAGATTGGGATTTGAACCGGGAATCCCCAGCGCTGAGAGGAGAACATGCTAAACACTACGCCACCGTGCCACCCCCTCTTTAATTTGTTCCTATGAAACACGTTTGGGAACGTTACTCCAATCCAAAGGGACCCAAATCTCAAGGTTTGGGATGGACCACAGGGAGGTGGTTAAGAGAACACGATAGGGGCAGCAATTAGTGTTCCGGCCGTGTTTTAGAGACCACGATGGGGGAGCAGTGAGGGTTAAAGTCTGTGCTTAAGGAAGCATGATGGCAACTTTCCTGGACTTGGGGCTACCCCAAGAACCCTAACGACTGAGCTACAGTTGCCCTAAACATCATCCATTATCCAGATGTTCACATGTTGGCGAGTCTGACTGTGGCAGGACTGCTGAGACCAGACAGGTGCCTGTTGCTCAACCGTACACTGACTCAGACGACTGCTCGCTGCACTGGAGGAGGTTCCATCACGGCAGAGCAGAACCCGAATCGAAACAACAAAACATTTTCATAAGGTTCTACGCAAGACGCCGAGGATGAGCGTTTTCGAAATGCCACGAAAGTCCACGAAACCTTGAGAACCGAAGAAACTTAAGAACGCCGGTCAACAGGGGCGTCGTCAGACCTGGGCTTTCGGGGCTGTAGCCCCGGTTGTTTTGTCAGTTGCCCCGGATCAAATGAGGGCAGCTTTCTCTGCAGCCTCTCCTCCAGCAGCGGGACCGAACGATGGAGTCACAATGTGTGTGTGTGTGTGTGTGTGAGGGGGACGGATTTTTTTTCACCAGTATCGGGACTAAAGTTACCGTAATAACTGTATGTTGGCTGTAAAGAGCAGCTTCTCAGCTTTCAGAAACCATCAGAATTTTTTTCTGAAGGCGCAAACTGTCGCAGAGTTACGGTAATTAAAGCAAACCCTCGTTAAAACTCTCATCTGCGACCGACTCGTAACACAGATTCATGCTTTTCTGCAGAAGCTCAGCTTCGTTTATTTAAACGTTTTCAGCCAAAACCATCATTTATTAGAACTGAATGTGCTCTCCACAGGCGGCACGGTGTCTTAGTGGTTTAGCATGTTCTCCTCTCAGCACTAAGGATTCCCGGTTCGAATCCCCATCTGGGTGGAGTTTCCATGTTCTCCCCGTGTCCGCGTGGGTTTCCTCCGAATTCTCCGGTTTCCTCCCACAGTCCAAAAACATGGATCAAGTCCATTGACTTCTCCAAATTGCCCCATATAGAGTGTGTCTGTGTGAGTGAGTGTGTGCCCAGCGATGGATTGGCGTCCTGTCCTGGGTCTATCTGCCCAGCGCCCGAGACGTTCTCCCCTGGATGGGCATAGGGAACCACCCCGCGACCCTAATAGAGGATAAAGTGGGAGATAATGGATGAATGAATGAATGTGCTCTCCATTGCTGACAGACAGATTTCACATGTTAATTAATTTTCTCCAATATAACTAATAAATGATCAAACAAAATGAATGTAACAACAGTTAGAAAAATGGATTAATATACTCATGAAAGGGCAATTTTTAAAGAGGATAGAGGGGCAATAAGGGATCTGGGCTAAAGCCCCTGATGTTTCTAAACCCTAAAAACGGCCCTGCCGATCAGGCAGACCAGGAGAACCCAGCAAGAGGACCGCGGCCGTTACGCCGGACGTGTCCCGATGTGATCCGCCGAGCGTGAACACAATCGGGTCGTTCGTCAAATTCATGACATGAATATGTTTTGGTTTTTAAAAACGGGGGAGCGGGGAGGGTGAGGCCAATCACGTAGCCTTATACTAATGCATTGCACAATGGTGTGCATCACGCGGCGTGTGGGCACACACACACACACACACACACACACACACACACACACACACACACACAAACACACACACACACACACACACACAAAGAAAAAGAATAAAGAACATGAAGAACGTCCAACTCTCCATTAAAGCGACGACATCGCTATTTCTGTGATCACAAAGCCACGCGTAGCGCCCTCAGCTGGAGCTTTTAGGGATTTCGGACATTAAGTGACTTTTATAAAACGCTGTTACATGATGTTAATGAAAGTTTCGTGACCCTTTAAAAAAAGCCACGAGGGTAAATGGACACCATGTCTCGGGCCACGCTTCATAATCTCCTCATTCGGTCTAATTGCCCCTGGTGTAGACCATTAAGCACCAAGTCGGGCAGTTTGAAAACAATTTGGGGAAGGCCCGCTCACTGTGTCAGCGTGACTGTAACGGTCCATGAGGGTCCAGCTTGTGAAATTCAGGGTGGAAGCTTACTGGCTCTCGCACAGCGCTGATTTTAACTGGGATGAACTAGAACTGTGAGCCAGAGCCTTTCATGCAGCGGGACAATAGGAGAGGGTATGAGAACGCTGCACAGAAAGACCTTGTGTTCGCCCCAGCTGGGAATCAAACCCAGGAACCAGGCGGATTAATAACCGTGAAAGGGTTCATAGCACTCACAGTCGCCATTCCAGTTCATGCCAGTTGGAATGGCTTCTCAGGAGGAACTACACAAGTGGAGGTCCTTACTGTGGAGAAGTAGAGAACCTCCTTCTTTATACGGCACGGCGGCCGACCCCCGAGCTGGAGGCTCCTGATAAATTCATGAAGGTTCTATTTTGTCCACTGTACACACACACACACACACACACTCACACACACACACTCTTAGTAAAGTGAGCCCCATGCCCGGAGCAGTGGGCAGCCCCATACTCGGCACCCAGGGAGCAACTAGGGTTAGGTCCCTTGCTCAAGGGCACTTCATCTGTAGTACTTGTCGAAGCTGAGACTCGAACCGGAGACCTTCTGGTTCTGGTTCTTTTACCACAAGCTCACGATTACCACTTCAGCCGTGCTCAAGCACACACACACACACACACACACACACACACACACACAAGCCAGTAGCCTCTACGATCCTCCTCTAGCTTCAAAAAGAAGAACGTCCAACTCTCCATTATAGCGACGACATCGATATCTCTGTGATCACAAAGCCACGCGTAGCGCCCTCAGCTGGAGCTTTTAGGGATTTCGGACATTAAAGGACTTTTAAAAAACGCTGTTACATGATGTTAATGAAAGTTTAAAAACCCTTGACCCTTTAAAAAAGCCACGAGGGTAAATAGACACCATGTCTCGCACCCAGGGAGCAACTAGGGTTAGGTCCCTTGCTCAAGGGCACTTCATCTGTAGTACTTGTTGAAGCTGGGACTCGAACCGGAGACCTTCTGGTTCTGGTTCTTTTACCACAAGCTCACGATTACCACTTCTCATGCTCAACCTTCACCAACGTAGTTCCTACTAAGAAGATACGTCCCTCTCAACTGGGATAAATTAGAATTCCGATTGTGACTCGCACCCTTTTATATAAAGTGCTGGCAGAATGCAGAGAAATTCCCATGAGCACCCTGACACCAAAAGCCTTCTGAGAAGCTGTAATGGTTGGAGCAGCTTCGAGTTCCGAGGCGTCTCCATACTTTTGTCCGTACAGTGTGGTTAGGCGCCACGTTATCCACCCACAAGCCCGTTGGTTTAACACTGAGGTGGAGGGGGGGGCGGGGGGGGGGTGTCAAAGTGTTCCCACTCACCATGCAATTTAGCAGGTCGTCATCAACAGATCCGGGAGAACGTTCATGGAAAGCGCCGGGGTCTCCTCTCTCATCATCCCCGGGGCGAGAGGGTGGAACAAAAGGTGTGGTAGGTGGTAGGTGGAGGTAGATTTTCTACACCTGGTGTTTACAGCACAGAGTCCTTTTAGAAATCGAAGCCACGATGACACATCTAAAAAAAAAAAAAAAAAGGAGAACATGCAAATTTACATATGATTTGAACTTCATCGAGAGGTTTCTTTAACACGGGGCCCCAGCTTGATTTGGGGCGTGGGTGCCATGGGGGGGGGGGTTCCCCATGCCCATCCAGGGGAGAACGTTTTGGGCGCCGGGAAGATACACCCAGGACAGGACGCCAATCCATCGCTAGGCACACACTCACTCACACAGCCACACGCTATATGGGGCAATTTGGAGCATCCAATTCACCTTGAATCCATGTTTTTGGACTGTGGGTGGAAACCGGAAAGCCCGGAGGAAAGCCACGCGGACACGGGGAGAACATGGAAACTCCACCCAGATTGGTATTCGAACCGGGAATCCCTAGTGCTGAGAGGAGAACATGCTAAACCACTAAGCCACCAGGGACGAAACCCGAGAACCCGGAGGAAACCTACGCTAATTAATTTAAAGGGGGCTTCCCGGTTTGAATCCCAATCTGTGTGGAGTTTCCATGTTCTCCCCGTGTCCACGTAGGTTTCATCCGGTTTCCTCGGTTTCCTCCCACAGTCCAAAAAACTTGGATCAAGGTCAATTGACTTCTCCAAATTGCCCCATATGGAGTGTGTCTGTGTGAGTGAGTGTGTGCCCAGTGATAGATTGGCATCCTGTCCTGGGTGTATCTGCCCAGCGCCCGAGACGTTCTTCCCTGGATGGGCATGGGAAACCTACCTCCCCACACCCGCGCGACCCTAAAGCGAAAGATAATGGATGGATGCATTAATTAAAAGGAGCGGGTGGAAAATAAACGCTGCAGCGGATGTTTTTAAAGTTACAGAACAGTGTGTCAGTGTGTTTGCACCGCGTCCGCCGTTTCGGTATTTGTTCGATTCCAGGTTCAAACCGCGGTGACAGATCGATGTATCGCGCGGAACTCGGGACGCTCAGCATCGCCGCTGCAGCCCGAGGCGCCGCCGCTTTGCAGCTGGACGCGGATCTGATTTCTACCGCCGCCCGCCGCCGGCCCCGCCGACCTCCGGCGTCGTGGCGGCTCCGGTTCGGTCCGGTTCGGCTGAGCGGGAGGTTCGGTTAGCCTCCGTTAGCGAGCGCGCTAACCCTCCCGAGCTAACGGGGTACTTCGAGCCCGGCGGAGGCGCGTCCCCCCGGCTTACCCTCTCAGCTGCCGCCGTCTCCGCGGTGCCCGGCTCGTCCTCACGCTGCCTGTAAGCCGCCGGAGCCGCTGTCACTCCGCCAATCCGCCCCGCCGCCCGTTCTCCATCAGCCATCCGCCCCAACCTCAGCACCGAGCCAGCGGGGGACGCACTGCGCATGCGCCGCCGGGCTCCAGCTGTCAAACTGCAGCCATAGGGCCTTAGCCTCCTGTACTGAGCAGCGTGACGTCACAGTATGCGTCGCTTGGCAACCCCAATCTACCCTATTAACAAGAAGAAGTGTGACGAAGTACAGTAGTACGCCACATGGTCCAACCATGTTCCCGGTTCGAATCCCCATCTGGGTGGCGTTTCCATGTCCTCCCCATGTCTGCGTGGGCTTCCTCTGGGTTCTCCGGTTTCCGGTCTCCGGTTTCTCCCACAGTCCAAAAACATTACATTTACAAAGCGACTTACAAAGCGGCAGGTGGCTTAGTGGTTTAGCATGTTCTCCTCTCAGCACTAGGGATTTCCCGGTTCGAATCCCAATCTGGGTGAAGTTTCCATGTTCTCCACGTGTCTGCGTGGGTTTCCTCCCACAGTCCAAAAACACTGTCAATTGAGTTCTCCAAATTGCCCCATATAGCGTGTGTCTGTGTGTGACATAGTGTGTGTTCAGTGATAGATTGCCCCCCTGTTCTGGGTGTATCTGCCCAGCGCCCGAAACGTTCTCCCCTGGATGGGCATGGGGATAAAGGATAAAGATATAATAATAGAGGATAAAGCAGAAGATAATGGATGGATGGATGGACTTACAAATGAGAACATCACAAGTCAGTAGATATGAAAATATTTGTCAAACCTGAGGTGGAATCACCAGATGACAATCATCACTGCAGCGAAGTGAACAAGCCGGAGTGGGGCTCATGGATTCAAGGTGAATTGGATGCTCTAAATTGACCCATATAGAGTGTGTCTGTGTGAGTGTGCCCAGCAATGGATTGGCGCCCTGTCCTAACCCTAAATCAAGCTGCGCGGTAAAATAGGGCCTCATTTTCAAGAACCCTCTTAATTAAATTTAAGTCATATGTATGTTTGCATGTCTTCCTTTTGTTTTTAGATGTCTCATTGTGTCTTCGATTTCTAAAAGGACTCTTCTGTGATCCGGTTCGAAAAAGGGCGGATTCGCTGATGTCCCCTTAACTAACAAGATTACTTTTAATATGCACTAATAACCTCTGATCTGTGACATATGATCTAACAACCATCAGCATCATGTGATCAGAAACGCTGGAGGTTACAGATGCTGATTAAATTTTTAAAGGAAGATTATATTAAGAGCTAAGGAAATAAATATAATCAAACAAGCTAAATACTTTTAAAAATTATATACTTTTTTAAAAACCACCCCTATATCACGTTAGATGGCTTTATCCTAAATTAATTCAGCGTGTGAAGTATAAAATTTAGTGGAAATTGGGCAATTCATTCATAGGAAAAAAAAATCATTACCACTAATTAGTTAATTAATTGGTACATTTTTTTCATGTGTTGTCATTGACGATGAACAGTTGTGCAAAGTTTCAGCTTAATCGGATAACGGGAAGCGGGTGAAATAGACAGACACACAGAAAAACAGATGAAACTAATAGAGGGGTAATAATAATAATAGTAATAAAATTACTACTACTACTACAACAACTAATGATATAATAATAATAATAATAATGGTAATTAATAATAATAATAATAATAATAATAATAATAATAATAATAATAATAATAATCAATTATTATTATTATTATTATTATTATTATTATTATTATTATTATAGTTCATGACATATTTTTACTACTACTACTAATACTACTACTACTACTACTACTATTATTAATAATAATAATAATAATAATATTAATAATAATAATATTACTAATACTACTACTAATAATAATTATTATAATAATGCAACCAGATAGAGCTACAACTTCTAAAAATTCTAAACATAGTATGCTGTTTGCATCCCCTAGTTTACATTATTTAGGAGACTAAATCAGGGTCAGATCCAGTCACATGACCCGTTACTGATGGCATTAATAAATCCATATTACTCCATTTAACACATCCTGGGTCACGAGTTCATCACTGACAGACTGACAAAGTTAAGGTTTCAGTCCTTTAAACAGCTTCCCCAGATTAATTCCATCCATCCATCCATTATCTTCGGCTTCATCCTCCACTAGGGTCGCGGGGGGGGGGGGGGTTCCCATGCCCATCCAGAGGAGAACGTTTCGGGCTCTGGGCAGATACACCCAGGACAGGACGCCAATCTATCGCTGGGCACACACTCACTCACACAAACACACTCTATATGGGGCAATTTGCAGAATTCAATTGACTTGATCCATGTTTTTGGACTGTGGGAGGAAACCGGAAAACCTGGAGGAAACCCACACGGACACGGGGAGAACATGGAAACTCCACCGAGATTGGGATTGGAACCAGGAATCCCTAGTGCTGAGAGGAGAACATGCTAAACCACTAAGCCACCATGCCGCCCCCCAGATTAAGTCATTACATCATTTTTACTGAGATCTAAACATATTCCCTAATACGGTGGACTTAGTGTTTGGACCCTCAACCCAGTAAATAAGTAAATGAATAAAAAATAATGCATATATAAATGTAAATACAACCGGAGTGGTATTCAAAAATAGCCAAAGAAATCCAACAAAATTTGGATATAACGTCGTATTTTTTATATTTATTAAAATAATTGATTATGATTTATTAAAAATTGGTAATAATCACAGCTCCTCTGTTCCTATGCTGTTTGTATTTCCAGGACAGGATTCGTAACCCATCATGTCATTTGTCGCTGCTGCTGCAGTTTAGTGATGATATCCACAAGGAGGCGCAGTTGCTTAATTTGGATTTTGATAGACTCGAAAACGTGGCAAGGTTCACTTGAACCCCTCGAGCGTTATATAAAGTTGGGCAGATCATAAGAACTCTGCATCGTCATCATCACACATCTTTAAAACCGGGACACCTGCACCGAGCTTCAATGGAGACGTGTGTGAAGTCAGACTGATGCTGGACAAGAGAGCTGCATCGCAATTTATATTCTGGTTCATCACACTGATTCAGATGGGGGGGGGGGCAGGGCTAAGGGGCATAAGATAAGATAAGATACACCTTTATTTGTCCCACAATGGGGAAAAATTCACATTCTGAGACATAAAAGGGCCTTCCCCAAACTGTTGATACAACGTTGGAGGCATACAGCTGTCCAAATATCCATCCATCCATTACCTTCCGCTTTATCCTCTATTAGGGTCGGGGGGGTTCCCCATGCCCATCCAGGGGAGAACGTTTCGGGAGCTGGGCAGATACACCCAGGACAGGACGACATCTATCACTGGACACACTCACTCACACAAACACACTCTATATGGGGCAATTTGGAGAACTCAATTGACTTGATCCATGTTTTTGGACTGTGGGAGGAAACCGGAGAACCTGGTCCCTGCTGTCCTGTATATATATTTTCGAACTCCAATCTGGGTGGAGTTTCCATGTTCTCTCTGTGTCTGGGTTCCTCCAGGTTCTCTGCTTTCTTCCCACAGTCCAAAAACATGGATTCGAGGTTAATGGCCGCTTCTAAATTGCCCCTACATAGTGTGTGTGTGTGTGTGTGTGTAAGTGAGTATGCCCAATAATAATAGTAATAAAATGCCCAATAGTAATACCCTAATAGAGGATAAAGATGAAGATGATGGATGGATGGTTATACATATACATATATATATATAGTAAGTTGTATAATATAATCTAGTGCCCTTTTAAATGTATCTGCTTAAAAAGGAAAAGAAAAAGAAGGAAAACAGTTTTAGAATTTGAATATAATTTGCATAATAGCTTTTTTACATTAGTCCCTGATTATAGAGGTCAGTTGTCTAAATTAAAGTCTAATTAGTGCCATTACTGCCTCCATCTGTACTTCCTTTTCTCTAATGCACCGCTGCTCTGATCCGAGCAGCTCGCTGTGAACCTTGCTGAGTGCAGTTCCTTCTGCGGTTCATGGAGTTCCCATGTCCTCCTGATCGGACCTGAAGTGTCCTGTCCTTCAGCTGCGTCGCTGTATTTAACCTGCATGGGTTTTTTTTCTGTATTTCCACAGATTAGGTTCCTGAAGAGAACATGAGCCAGAGAACAGAGCAGGAACAAAAGTATCAGGACATCTGCATAATATGTCCCCAGTTTTCAATTTGCCCTCTTCAGGGGCTTCCCCTGGTGTTCCAGCACTGTCAATGCAGCTTCTTGGTCGTTGTTGAGCACCAACTCCTTTGCCTTTGGTATTCATTCATTATCTTCCGCTTTATCCTCTATTAGGGTCGCGGTGGGGGGGGTTTCCCATGCCCATCCAGGGGAGAACGTCTCGGGCGCTGGGCAGATACACCCAGGACAGGGCGCCAATCCATCGCTGGGCACACACTCACTCACACAGACACACTCTATATGGGACAATTTTGAGAATTCAATTAACTTGATCCATGTTTTTGGACTGTGGGAGGAAACCGGAGAACCCGGAGGAAACCCACGCAGACACGGGGAGAACATCGAAACT
>JAFMOD010000113.1:1258401-1274741 GCA_019802435.1 Corydoras maculifer
GGTGAGTGGAGATATTTTAAGGCGGACATCGTCATGATTTCCGTCTTCGTCCGATTGAAAGCAAATCATTCAGAACTCGAACCCGTATCACGGTGAGATGAATCGCCAAAAAGTCGATATTCATCCTCAGCAACACCGACGGCACAAGGACACCACCGTGGCATTTGTTCTGAAAGTACAAATGGATGGATGTGTGAAGTTCAAGGCCGTTGGAGCCAAAATGAACCTAAAAAAAAGTCAGTTTAATGAAATTGTAATAAATACCACGTTCCGAACTCTGTCTGCTGGAAATAAATCAATATTGGATGTGTCTCATATGTTTCCGTGTTGGTTTTCGGCGCCACGTAGGTTAATAAAACCCTCACCATGATGTTATGGTCTCACAGGGATGTCTTAGTATCCATGACGACTGATAGGACATCCAGCAGTGAGTCATGGGTGGATTGTGTGCATGTATGTAGCTGATTATAAAACGCTGAATGCCACGGTCCTGTAATCGGTTGGCTGTGTTACATAAAGCTTTGTGTAATGAAAGACAAAAAAGCTTTTCTACCTGCAGCCATGTCGCCAGGGCCATCAAACACCCGAGTCATGCCATGAACAGAGGGTGTGTGTGTGTGTGTGTGTATATATATATATATATTCATCCATCCATTCATTCATTCATTATCTTTCGTTTTATCCTCTATGAGAGTCACGGAGGGGGGGGGGGGGTTCCCCATGCCCATCCAGGGGAGAATGTTTCGGGCTCTGGGCAGATACACCCGGGACAGGACACCAATCTATCACTGGGCACACACTCACTCACACAGACACACTCTATATGGGGCAGTTTGAAGAATTCAATTCACTTGATCCATGTTTTTGGACTGTGGGAGGAAACCAGAGAACCCAGAGGAAACCCACGTGGAAACTCGTGTGTGTGTATGTGTGTGTGTGTGTGTGTGTGTGTGTGTGTGTGTGTGTGTGTGTGTGTGTGTGTGTGTGTGTGTGTGTGTGTGTGTGTGTGTGTGTGTGTGTGTGTGTGTGTNGTGTGTGTGTGATGCAGAATGTCTGTTATCTGTTCATATGACTTTTCCTGAATTCAACCCACTATGTAAAAATCAATTTTTCCATTGAAGCGATACGTATCTTATTTTAACAAACAGCCGTCCGGGGAGTCATGCAACGGACGGGACAGTCCCCACAGAGCCATCAGCTCCACATGACGCAGTCAGTCTGAGATTAACAACGACAAACAAGAGAGACAGACGACGGCAGAGAGCAAAGTGCCTCCATCATCTGTATGTTGTCGGTGCGTTATTCCTATCCCAGCAGTGTGACTGAGGTGTTTAAATGAAACTCCAGCAGCACTGCTGCACTAAAACCCCCCCTCACCACATCAGTGTCACTGCAGAACTGACCATCAACAATCCACCACCCAAATGATACCTGTTCTGTGATGCTCCTGACCAACAGAGAACCAACAAAACACAGATGGACTACAGTCTGTAATTATAAAACTACAAAGTCCATCTATATGATAAGTGGAGGAAAGGAAGCTTCTTTATAAAGTACTTAAGTAATTATTTTGATTGGTTATAAGCTGGGAGGCACGGTGGTTAGTGCTTTAGCATGTTCTCCTCTCAGCTCTAGGGATTCTCGGTTCGAATCCTCATCTGGGTGGAGTTTCCATGTCCTCCCCGTGTCTGCGTGGGTTTCCTCCGGGTTCTCCTGATTCTTTCCACAGTCCAAAAACACGAATCAAGTCATTTGGGTTCTCCAAATTGCCCCATATGGAGTGTGTTTGTGTTCGTGAGTGTGTGTCCAGTGATAGATTGCCCCCTGTCCTGGGTGTATCTGTTAAATATTCTCCCCTGGGTGGGCATGGGGACCCCCCCCCCCACGACCCTAATATAGAATAAAGTTTAAGCTAATGGATGGATTATATGCTGGTTCCTGTTAAAACCAACGATCTGAAACAAGGCTCCGTGGAGTCATGGTTGTTATTGTTACTGTGATGTCATCACATTTGTGTTTTTGGAACGTGTTTTGCTTTATCTGCTGTTTTCATCACTCTGTGTTTTTAATGATGATCATCAAACAGGGAAGTTGTTCTTCACTCTGTCTCTCCTTTAACGCTGTGTATTTGTTTTGACATGACATTTACAGAACATGAACTCAACGGTCGGGGGGGGGGGGTTTGGGGCAGGAGCAGAACCTCCTCCGTTTGTTGGCAGCTTGTCTAATTAAACATGAACCACAGAGCTGGACCTTCAACATCAAATCTACAACACCAAAGATCCCTCCAGAGTGCTTAAAAATATATACACATACATAAACCCACACACACACACACACACACAAACACACACATATACACACACATACATATACACACAAACACACACATATACACACAAACACACATATACACACACATACATATACACACAAACACACACACACATACATATACTGTATATATATATATATATATATATATATATATATATATATACATATATATATATATATATATACACACACACACACACTTATACACACACACACACCTACACACATGTACATACACACACACATATACACACAAGCACACACATACATCTACACACACATACATACATACACATATATACATATACACACATACATGTACACGCATACACAAATACACACAAGCACACACATACATACACACAAACAAACACACATAAATACACACACACACACATACATCTACACATACATACATACATACACAGATACACACATACATTTACACACAAACACACACACACATATCTATACACATATTTATATAGACATATACATACACATACATGTTTGTGTGTGTGTGTGTGTGTGTGTGTGTGTGTGTGTGTGTGTGTGTGTGTGTGTGTGTGTGTGTGTGTGCATTTCGGCCGACTGTACACCTCCAGTCCAGTAAGAACAGTTTAGGGAAGGCCGTTAATCTGTTGCAGTGTGGTGGTGTGAGTTGTTTGTGGAGACGTGGAGGGGGTGTGCAGTCTCACTGTGTATGGGATGCTCTTCCTGCCTCAGTCCATCTGTTTATCTGATCTTAAAACAGTTACTGCGCTGATATCTTCCAGTTCTATCAGCATGTCTTTGGATTGTGGGAGGAACCCACCGCGCCGCTGTGTCGCCCTTCATTTGTGTAATGTTGGTATCCACTCACTGCCTGCACCTCAGACGTACACCGGTTTTAATGAGTTCATGTGAAAATGAACCTGATTAAGTTCAACAACACAGAGAGGAACTTATGGAAACTGCTGCCGTGTCTCCGAAACAACCAAATAAATATCCACGTCCAATTTTTAGGTTAAGATTTCCATATGAATGGAGGTTCCTCCGTCCTGTGAGCGCTGCAGGGCTTACAGTTACTGTGGGCTTCTTAAAAGCTGACATCGCTCGAAGCCAACTTCTTAATTAAGCTGCAATCAGAGCGATGAGTTACTTAGCAAGTCCTAATTAAAGACTTTACAGACTTTGCATGCAGGAGCTGATAGTTGGGTTTTCGGTGAGGAACTAATTAAAAACCAGGAGATGTTTTATTCTCTGACATATTTACGGGCCGCACCCCTGATGTTCAAAGCGTTCAAACCCGATTATTTAAATACATTCACACGTTCTAAAAGAGTGCAGATGGAGGAGCATGCTTCAGACTAATCATTTGGTCATTTATTCATTCATTATCTCCCGCTTTATCCTCTATTAGGGTCGCGGTGGGGGTTCCCCATGCCCATCCAGGGGAGAACATTTTAGGCGCTGGGCAGTTACACCCAGGTCAGGGCTGGACACACACTCACTCACACAGACACACTCTATTCTATATTTTGTAGAATTCAATTGAGATCCATGTTTTTGGACTGTGGGAGGAAACCGGAGAACCCGGAGGAAACCCACGCGGACACGGGGAGAACATGAAAACTCCACCCAGATGGGGATTCGAACCGGGAACCCCTAGCGCTGAGAGGCGAACGTGCTAACCACTAAGCCACCGTGCCTTTGGTCATTTATTGGACACTTTTATCCAAAGCGACTTACAAGGTGAACACAGGGTTAATCACAACATCCCTGGAGCAATGAGGGTTAAGGGTCTTGCTCAAGGACCCACACTGGTAACTTCAGTGGACCTGGGATTTGAACCCCCAACCTTCAGATTGATCAGACTAATCAGTGGTAATATAGTAGTGGGTGTGGTAGCTCAGTGGTTGGGGCATTGGGCTATCAATCTGAAGGTTGGGAGTTCAAATCCCAGGTCCACTGAATTTACCAATGTGGGTCCCTGAACAAGACCCGTAACCCTCATTGCTCCAGGGATCAACCCTGTGCTCGCTTTGTAAGTCGCTAAATGACCGAATGAATAATATACACACCTGGATGGAACTCTGATCTGGGGTCACTGCAGATGCTCAGGTCTGGGATCAGCAGCGTTATGTACTGACCAGCTGAATATACAGAACCACCAGGTTCTTCCATTCAGGGGATCTGTTCTTCTGTGATGACACTGACATGTACCAAGATCACGATGTCAGGATTCATCGAGCTCACATTGTGAGAGAGGGGTTCAGGGAGCATGAGGCCACCACAGAGTCCAGACCTGAACCCCAGTGAGAACCTTTGGGACGTGCTGGAGGAGACTATGTGTGGTGGTTCACATCATGAGGAGAAATCCAAAATGTCACTGCAGAAGTCATTGTGGAGATGATGTGTGATGTCATCAACGATAAAGGGTTAGTTAATAAATCTGTTAAATATGATAAATCCGGGCGGCACGGTGGCTTAGTGGTCAGCACGTTCGCCTCTCAGCGCTAGGGATTCCCGGTTCGAATCCCCATCTGGGTGGAGTTTCCATGTTCTCCCCGTGTCTGCGTGGGTTTCCTCCGGGTTCTCCGGTTTCCTCCCACAGTCCAAAAACATGGATCAAGTTAATTGAATTCTCAAAATTGCCCCCTATAGAGTGTGTGTGTGTGTGTGTGAGTGTGTGCCCAGCGATGGATTGGCGCCCTGTCCTGGGTCTATCTGCCCAGCGCCCGTGATGCTCTCCCCTGGATGGGCATGGGGAACCCCTCCGCGACCCTAATAGAGGATAAGCGGGAGATAATGAATGAATGATAAATCAATGAAAAAGAGATGTTGTTAGGTCTGATGTGTAGTGGAGTACAGTTCCACCTCTTTTCCGTGATTTATTCACAATAATGAACAACCTTGAGTGTCTTTCATTCATTCATTATCTTCCACTTTATCCTATATTAGGGTCGTGGGGGGGGGGTTCCCTGTGCAAATGTAGGGGAGAACGTCTCGGGCGCTGGGCAGATAATCCCAGGACTGGACGCCAATCTATCACTGGGCACACACTTACTCACACAGACACACTCTATATGGGGCAATTTGGAGAACTTATTTGACTTGATCCATGTTTTTGGACTGTGGGAGGAAACCAGAGAACCCGGAGGAAACCCACGCGGACACGGGGAGAACATGAAAACTCCACCCAGATTGGGATTCGAACCGGGAATCCCTAGCACTGAGAGGAGAACATGCTAAACCACCAAGCCACCGTGCCGGCGTGACGTAGTCTATTCCGGTTTTTAAAGTGAATGCTGATCGCTGAGTAACAGGATTCTGGTTTCTCTAACAAACAAAAACTGTCGTCTAGTGGCCAAATTACAGAACACGGTTTATAAACAACAGTCGTAACATCGGGAATCGGCTCTCTCTTTATATGAATCTGTATTGATTCAATGATTGATTCATTCATTCATTCATTATCTTCCGATATTAGGGTCGCGGGGGGTTCTCCATGCCCAACGTTTCAGGCGCTGGACAGATACACCCAGGACAGGACACCAACCTATCGCTGGGCACACACTCACTCACTCACACACACACACACACACACAACTCTATATGGGGCAATTTGAAGAACTCAATTCACTTGATATATGTTTTTGGACTGTGGGAGGAAACCGGAGAACCCGGAGGAAACCCACGCGGACACGGGGAGAACATGGAAACTCCATCCAGATGGGGATTCGAACCGGGAATCCCTATTGCTGAGAGGAGAACATGCCAAACCACTAAGCCACCTGTAATGATTTAAATTAATGTATTGTATATCACGCATTGATACAAATGTGAAGCGCTCAGAGGGGTGTGTTATTGTTAATGATGTCACGGCTGAACAAACGGCTTAGCCAATCAGATTTAAGAAGCCAAACTAGGCGTTTTGTAAATAAAGAATATAGAGCAAGAACTGATACAGGTTCCCGTTCTGAGTGGAAACAGGATTTTCGACGACAAAAAATATCCTCCATCATGTTCTCCATCAGTAAACATGTTCAGAAGCCATTAAGAACAACTATAACGAAGCAGGACCTTCGTTACTAAATAAATAAAGTGCGGAATGGCCGCGTTCTCTTTAAGATGCTGGAAATGTCCGTCGTATCGGCACTCTGTTCAATGCTGAATTCCTAGAACCACGTTAGCTCGAGCTGCTGAGCGGACCGATCTCAGCACTCTGCTGAAGCACGGCAAGAGATGAGAGCCGACTGAAGAGTGGGGGGTGGGGGGTGGGGGGGCATTAGTCCTGCATGCATTATGAATCAGCAGGCTAATTTTTTAAAGATGGGATTTTAAATCGAGGCCTCTGATGAAATAAATAAAGGACGGAGATTCTCTTCCTCTCAGCTCTAGGGATTCCCGGTTCGAATCCCCATCTGGGTGGAGTTTCCATGTTCTCCCCGTGTCCGCGTGGGTTTCCTCCGGGTTCTCCGGTTTCCTCCCACAGTCCAATAACATGGATTAAGTCAACTGAATTCTCCAAATTCTCCAAATTGCCCCATATAGAGTGTGTAGATTCTCTTCCTCTCAGCTCTAGGGATTCCCGGTTCGAATCCCCATCTGGGTGGAGTTTCCATGTTCTCCCCGTGTCCGCGTGGGTTTCCTCCGGGTTCTCCGGTTTCCTCCCACAGTCCAACAACATGGATTAAGTCAATTGAATTCTCCAAATTGCCCCATATAGAGTGTGTATGTCTGTGTGAGTGAGTCTGTGTCCAGCGATAGATTGGTGCCCTGTCCTGGGTGTATCTGCCCAGCGCCCGAGATGTTCTGCACATCCTCTATTACCACATCCATTAACATCGCCTTCCTCCTTCCTCTCCTCCTTCTGCCAGGTGACTCCATCCTCAGCATCCTCCTGCCGATATAAACCTCACCCCTCCAGTGCCTTCAGACATGCGGGGGGGGGGGGGGGGTCCCCCCCCCCCCCCCCCCCCCCCCCCCCCCCCCCCCCCCCCCCCCCCCCCCCCCCCCCCCCCCCCCCCCCCCCCCCCCCCCCCCCCCCCCCCCCCCCCCCAATTATCTTACACTTAATAATATAACAGGGACCAGCGGGGGGGGGGGGGTTCTCCATGACCATCATGCCCATCCAGGGGAGAACGTTTCGGGCACTGGGCAGATACACCCAGGACAGGACATCCATCCATCCATCCATCCTTCCATCACTGGGCACACACTCACTCACACACTATATAGGGGTGATTTGTATATAGGAGGCAATTTAGAGCAGTCAATTCACCTTGAGCCCAGTGATAGATTGGCGCCCTGACCTGGGTCTATCTGCCCAGCGCCCGAAACGTTCTCCCCTGGATGGGCATGGGGAACCCCCCCCCCTGCGACCCTAATAGAGGATAAAGCGGAAGATAATGAATGAATGAATTCACCTTGAATCCACCCACAGTTTTTCAGTGTTCCGTCTCACGTGGCTGAGCGCGTGACCGTGTCAGGACGGCGTGGACGCCGTGGGTCTCAGACGGACGGGACAGGACTGAGACGGATCTCCTCTTGGCCGTTAATCGGCCTGCGAGCTCGGCGAGGCGAGCGATCTCATGTGAAAAACGAAATGAAAGCAGACGTTTATCTTAAGTGCCACAGAAACGATCCGCAGATGTTTCAGAAACTCATTAAAACGGCTGCGCAGCTCAACGAACCCTCGCGAGAGACGAGTCTCCGGGATGCAGATTCACGCTCCGCTTTCCAGGTCGCATGAAATATTGATCAAAAGCACTTGTCTCTAACGGAGCCGCCGCCACGTCCGTCCTGCCCCCGAGATAAAAGCACCTCGAGGACGTTAAGGAACGAGGACAGATTTCTGAGGCCCATCATGTCAGACACAGAATACCTTGATCCTAAATGTTCCCTCGTTATCTCATTAAACTGCTTCCATTTTAATGATCCATCCATCCATCCATTATCTCCCGCTTTATCCTCTATTAGGGTTTCGGGGAGGGGAGGGGGGTTCTCCATGCCCATCCAGGGGAGAACGTTTCAGGCGCTGGGCAGGCACACCCAGGACAGGACGCCAATCTATCACTGAGCACACACTCACTCAAACAGACACACTCTATATGGGGCAATTTGGAGAACTCAATTGACCTGATCCATGTTTTTTGGACTGTGGGAGGAAACCGGAGAACCCGGAGGAAACCCACGTGGACACGGGGAGAAAGTGGAGACCTCACCCAGATGGGGATTCGAACCTGAATCCCTAGTGCTGAGAGGAGAACATGCCAACTGTGCCGTATTGTCCTCTTCTGATAATGTTCCAAACATCTCTATTCATCAAAATAGAGTCTGTAGAACTGTAGCAACTGTAGAACGGTGCATCTGTATAATTCATTCTCCATGTCCTCCACTTACCATACAGATGGACTTTGTAGTTCTATAATTCCAGACTGTAGTCCATCTGTGTTCTTTGTTGTTGTTAGTCCCCTGTAGGTTCTCTGTTGGTCAGGAGCATCACAGAACAGGTATCATTTGGGTGGTGGATTGTTTATGGTCAGTTCTGCAGTGACACTGATGTGGTGAGGGGGTTCTAGTGCAGCAGTGCTGGGATAGGACTAATGCACCCACCCAATAACCCCTGCTCTGTGGTGGTACTATTGGGTTTCTGACCATTAGAACAGAGTACACAGTATGTCCTGTAGAACACAAACAGATGGACTACAAAATGTAACTGAAGAACTACAAAGTCCATCTTTATAGGACGTGAAACTGAGACCATGGACAAACTTTGGGTTCTGTTCCCGTGGTATTTGTTCCATCCTGTTGCAGGTCCGGTCCGTTTTGGGTTCCTGCGGTGTTTGTAATAGTGCAGCTTTAGCAGAACGTGCTGTGGAATTTAAAATGCTGCCCTTGAAAAGTGAATAAGTTCCGCGGAGGTTCCGTTATATTTAACAACATGTGGAATGAACCCGACACTGAGCTGAGCTCCAGATCGGACGGCGGGGTCATAAACCTCGCCTTTGATTCATTTTGGGAAAGACGACGAGCATAAAGAGAACCCTGTTAAAGAGAACCCTGTTAAAGAGAACTTAACATCTCAGGGTTGCCTTTGTGAAGGCTCTGCGTGTCACGTTATTATTAATATTCATTCATTATCTTCCGCTTTATCCTCTATTAGGGTCGCGGGGGGGGGGATCCCCAAGTCCATCCAGGGGAGAATGTTTCGGGCGCTGGGCAGATACACCCAGGACAGGGCGCCAATCCATCGCTGGGCACACACTCACACACACACACACACACTCTATATGGGGCAATTTGGAGAACTCAATTGACTTGGTCCATGTTTTTAGACTGTAGGAGGAAACCGGAGAACCCGGAGGAAACCCACGCGGACACGGGGAGGACATGGAAACTCCACCCAGATGGGGATTCGAACCGGAAATCCCTATTGCTGAGAGGAGAACATGCTAAATCACTAAGCCACCGTGCTGCCATTATTAATATTAGTATTATAATTCTGATTACAGACGGCATGGTGGCTTAGTGGTTGTCATGTTCTCCTTTCAGCTCTAGGAATCCAGGTTCGAATCGCAATCTGGGTGGAGTTTCTCTCCGTGTCTGCGTGGGTTTCCTCCGCGTTCTCCGGTTTCCTCCCACAGTCCAAAAACATGGATCAAGTCAATTGAATTCTCCAAATTGCCCCATATAGAGTGTGTCTGTGTGAGTGAGTGTGTGCCCAGCGATAGGTTGGTGTCCTGTCCTGGGTGTATCTGTCCAGCGCCCGAAACATTCACCCTTGGGCATGGGGAACCCCACCGCGACCCTAATAGAGGATAAAACGGAAGATAATGGATGATTTTTTAATTAATATCATTATTTTCATTATTCATTCATTCATTCATTCATTATCTCCCGCTTTATCCTCTATTAGGGTCGCGGTGGGGTTCCCCATGCCCATCCAGGGGAGAACGTCTCGGGCGCTGGGCAGATACACCCAGGACAGGACGCCAATCCATCGCTGGACACACACTCACTCACACAGACACACTCTATATGGGGCAATTTGGAGAACTCAATTGACTTGGTCCATGTTTTTAGACTGTAGGACGAAACCGGAGAACCCAGAGGAAACCCACGCAGACATGGGGAGAACATGGAAACTCCACCCAGATGGGGATTCGAACCGGAAATCCCTATTGCTGAGAGGAGAACATGCTAAATCACTAAGCCACCGTGCTGCCATTATAAATATTAGTATTATAATTCTGATTACAGACGGCATGATGGCTTTAAGGTTGGTATGTTCTCCTCTCTGCCCAGCGCCCGAAACGTTCTCCCCTGGATGGGCATGGGAAACCCCCCCATGACCCTAATAGAGGATGAAGCAGAAGATAATGGATGATTTTTTAATTAATATCATATTTTAATTATTATTTTTTTTATTAGTAGCATTATTATTATTAATTCATTAATTCATTCATTATCTTCTGCTTAATCCTCTACTGTTTCTCATGAACATCCAGGGGAGAACATTTTGGGCGCTCCATCCATTGCTGGGCACACACTCTCAAACGCACACCATATGGGGCAATTTGGAGCAGCCAATTCACCTTGAATCCATGTTTTTGGAGTGTGTAAGGAAACCAGAGAACCTGGAGGAAACCCACGTGGATTCAAGTCCACGGGAGAAAAAGCCGCGAGTGTTTTCTTTGCTGACTCAGCGCTCTGGAGATGGAGACTCGGTTCTTCTGTTGGTTCCATCGTCCAGCTCCGTCCTGCAGGATCTGAGAGACACGTTGACACAGAGCAGATGGAGCAGATGGAGCTGACGGAATCCGGAGCTGTTTATGTTGCTCCGCCTCACTCCGCCTCCTGAACTCCTCTTCATCAACCTCCTGACAGCTCGGAGGACATTAAAGGTCTGTCTGAGGAACGCGCCCAAAACACTGCCAAATCCTTCTGCAGAGACGGAGGAGAACCTTCAGGAACCCCGGGAAACAAGATGCTTCATGATCAGAACCCACGGTCTCTAATCTCCGGCGTTCTGCGGAGAACGTTCTCAGTCCTCCTTAAACGTTCATCAGAAGGTTTGTATTGTATTTTAATTAGACCATCCGTTCTTCTGAAAGCTTTCTGAAGTCAGAGCTTCAGTTCTGCGGCTGGAGATCCTTAATTTCTCTCAAGGTTTAATCTTTAAAACCTAAAGACAAGGTATCTGCCCAGCGCCCAAAACGTTCTCCCCTGGACGGGCATGGGGAACCCCCCCCCCCCCCACGACCCTAATAGAGGATAAAGCTGAAGATATTGAATGGATGGAACCTAAAGACGATGGGATTGATTTCGGTAAATAGCAACGCTGCGTGTGAATATATCTACCCCCCGGTGGGCGTGGCCATAGCAAAATGAGGAGTGCCCATCCAGGGTAGGGCAGGAAGTTTCACGCCCAGGACAGGGTGCAAATCTATTGTTGGGCACACACTCACTCACTCAGTCACTCACACGCTATATAGGGGCAATTAAGAGCAGCAAATTCATCTTGAATCCATCATTTTCTCTCAAGGTTTAATCTTTAAAACCTAAGGACAAGGCGACACGCTGGCTTAGTGGTTGGCATGTTCTCCTCTCAGCACTAGGGATTCCCGGTTCAAATCCCAATCCTGGTGGAGTTTCCATGTTCTCCCCGTGTCTGCGTGGGTTTCCTCCGGGTTCTCCGGTTTCCTCCCACAGTCCGAAAACATGGATCAAGTTCAATTGAGTTCTCCAAATTGCCCCATATAGAGTGTGTCTGTGTGAGTGAGTGTGTGCCCAGTGATAGATTGGCGTCCTGTCCTGGGTGACCCCTCTCCCCCCCCCCGATGGGAAGACGATGGGATTGATTTCGGTACAGTTTGGCTTGCAGGGTTATTTTAGGGCGGCACGTTGGCATGTTCTCCCCGTGTCCTTGTTTTCACCTGGTTCTCCGGTTTTCTTGGTCCTTGGATTCAAGGTAAATTGGCTACTCCAAATTGCCCCTTTATAGTGTGTATGTGTGTAAGTGTGCCAAGCAATAGATAAATTGGCGCCCTCTTCTGGGTGTATTTGTCCAGCGCCCGAAATGTTCTCCCCTAAATAGACATGTGGAACCGCCCCACGACCCTAGTACAGGATAATGAGATGAGGGGCTGCATGTTGGCATGTTCTCCCCATGTCCAGGTTCTCACCCGGTTCTCCGTTTTTCTTTCCACAGTCCAATGGTCCATGGATTAAAGGTAAATTGTCTACTCCAAATTGCCCCTTTATAGTATTTATGTGTAAGTGTGCCAAGCAATAGATAAATTGGCGCCCTCTTCTGGGTGTATTTGTCCAGCGCTGAAACATTCTCCCCTGAATGGACATGTGGAACCGCCCCGCGACCCTAGTGGAGGATAATGAGATGATGGGCGGCATGTTGGCATGTTGGCATGTTCTCCCCGTGTCCACATGGGATTTCTCCTTGTTCTCCGGTTTCCTCCCACAGTCTAAAAACATGGATTCAAGGTGAATTGGCTACTCCGAATTGCCCCTTTATAGTGTGTAAGTGTGCCAAGCAACAGATAAATCGGCGCCCTCTTCTGGCTGTATTTGTCCAGCACCCAAAACGTTCCCCCCCGAACGGACATGTGAAACCGCCCCGCGACCCTAGTGGAGGCATGGTGGTGGCACCAGGGATTCTCAGTGGAGTTCCCATGTTCTCCTCATGTCCCTCGCCCTACGGTTTTCTCTCACAGTCCTAAAACATGGATTTAAGGTGAATTGGCTGCTCCAAATTGCCCCTATATAGTATGTGTTTGTTTCTGTAAGTGTCTGTGTGAGTGAATAAGTGTGTGCCCAGTAATGGATCCGTGCCCTGTCCTTGGTGCATCCGCCCATCGCCACCCCCCCACCCCCCTTGAGCCAAAGGATTATTCAGAATATAATGAGATAAGATTATGAGACTATAAATCCATCACCTTAAATGAATGTGTACATTCTGATGATTTGATCTTATACACTGCCGTGTACATCGTGCCTCTTATATCTTATGACCTCACAGATACGGAGAGAGCGCTTAAAATTCGTATTATTAATCATGAAACCTGTAAATATCGATGTGGCCGCGGAGATAATGCTTTTAGCCCGACGCACGTCGTCCCCGAGGCAGCGCGCCGACCTTGAGGGTGATAAAATCCACCGCAGAGTGTGCAGTGTGCAGAGACTCTAAATGGAGCGACACAACACTATAAAGCTGTTAGCTGTTTGCAGCCAGACTCTCAGGACACGCTGTGAGTGTCAGATCATGACGGCCTGACCTCAGCGCCGATAACGCCGTACGGAACTGAATTTCAACAATTAATCATCTCAACTTCTGTTAAAAGTTCAGAAATTCATTCATTATCTTCCGCTTTATCCTCTAGTAGGGTTGCGGGGGGGGGGGGGAGATCCCCATGCACATCCAGGGGAGAATGTCTCGGGCGCTGGGCAGATAGACCCAGGACAGGACGCCAATCTATCACTGGGCACACACTCACTCACACAGACACACTCTATATGGGGCAATTTGGGGAATTCAATTGACCTTGATCCATGTTTTTGTACTGTGGGAGGAAAACGGAGAACCCGGAGGAAACCCACGCAGACACGGGGAGAACATGGAGACTCCACCCAGATGGGGATTCGAACCGGAAATCCCTAGAGCTGAGAGGAGAACATGCTAAACCACTAAGCCACCGTGCCGCCTTCTGTTAAATGTAATTAAACAATTAGTAACGATTATAAAAGATTCCATCCTCCACCCTGCACATGGTGCGTCACGATGCTCATTACTATCCTCCCCCTGCAGAGTGTAAATAGCAACGCTGCGTGTGAATATATCTACCCCCCGGTGGGCGTGGCCGTAGCAAAATGAGGAGTGCCCATCCAGGGTAGGGCAGGAAGTTTCACGCCCAGGACAGGGTGCAAATCTATTGTTGGGCACACACTCACTCACTCAGTCACTCACACGCTATATAGGGGCAATTAAGAGCAGCAAATTCAACTTGAATCGATTTTTTTTTTTTTTTTTCCCCGCACGGACATGGGGAGAACATGCAAACTCCAGCCAGATCAGGATTCGAAACTCGATCCCCAGCGCTGAGACGTGCTGACCACTATACCACCCTGTGCTAAAACCAATGAATTATAATGATCATCCATCTTGGTGTTTAGCATGTTCTCCTCTCAGCACTAGGGATTCCCGGTTTGAATGGAGTTTCCATGTTCTCCCCGTGTCCGCGTGGGTTTCCTCCGGGTTCTCTGGTTTCCTCCCGCAGTCCAAAAAACATGGATCAAGGTCAATTGAGTCCTCCAAATTGCCCCATATAGTGTGTGTCTGTGTGAGTGAGTGTGTACCCAGCGATGGATTGGCACCCTGTCCTGGGTGTACCCTAGTAGTAGGTCCCCCATGCCCATCCAGGGGAGAATGTTTCGGGCGCTGGGCAGATAGACCCAGGACAGGACGCCAATCTATCACTGGACACACACTCACACAGACATACACACTCTGTATGGGGCAATTTGGAGAACTCTATTGACCTTGATCCATGTTTTTGGACTGTGGAAGGAAACCGGAGAACCCGGAGGAAACCCACGCGGACACGGGGAGGACATGGAAACTCCACCCAGATGGGGATTCGAACCGGGAATCCCTAGTGCTGAGAGGAGAACATGCCAACCACTAAGCCAGCGTGCCGCCCAGCCAGGTTCTGCTGTTCCGTCGTGTCCGTATAAGGACGAGAGACACGTCCCGCATCCCGAAAGGACAGCGGGACAGAGAGCGAGCGTTCAGGGGATTCACGTCTGGTTTCCATCCAAACCCGTGTTTATTCTAAAAGCTAATCCGTCGCGCGGCCGGCGGCGAGAACCGATACGTCAGGACGTCGGGGGACAAACACACGCTGTTTCAAACGAATGGACATGTCTCGGGAGGCGCGCGAGTCCGGCGTGGAGCCTAAGCAAACTTCATGTGTGCTTACGTCCGACGGGGGCAGATCTGTGACGGAGGGAGGCCTCACCACGCCGTCTGGTTCCTCTGGAGTCAGGACCGAAGACGCAGGACGCAGGGCGTCTGTCCTTTAAAGAAGCGTCCTGTGTCCTGTTCTCAACCGTCCCTCATCACGCAGCACGCTCCCTCTGAGAGGTACTGCTTCTGACCCAACAGTCCGGGGACATTAGGCTCTCTGGATGAAACGCCGTCCTATCCCGTCACATTGAGGACGCTGTCAGGATTTCTGATGGACACGGTCCTCCGACATGGGGACGCGTTATATTCAGGTTCGAATTACACGATGTTTTCACCGGGTTCTCTGGTTTTCTTTCCACAGTCCAATGGTCCATGGATTAAAGGTAAATTGTCTACTCCAAATTGCCCCTTTATAGTATTTATGTGTAAGTGTGCCAAGCAATAGATAAATTGGCGCCCTCTTCTGGGTGTATTTGTCCAGCGCTGAAACATTCTCCCCTGAATGGACATGTGGAACCGCCCCGCGACTCTAGTGGAGGATAATGAGATGATGGGCGGCATGTTGGCATGTTCTCCCCGTGTCCATGTGAGCTTCCTCCAGGTTCTCCGCTTGCCTCCCACAGTCCCAGAACATGGATTCAAGGTAAATTTGCTGCTCCAAATTTGCCCCATATTAACAGCTCTTATATAGTGTGTAACTGTCCTGGGTGCCTGAAACTTTCTCCCTTGTATGGGCATGGGGGGGGGGGCATAATGGTGTAGTGGTAGCATGTTCTCCTCTCAGCGTTTGCGATCCAGAATCCCAATCTGGGTGGAGTTCCCATGTTCTCCGTGTCCGTGTGGGTTTCCTCCGGGTTCTCTACTTTCTTTCCACACTCTAAAAGCATGGATTCAAGGTGAATTGAATACATTAAATTGCCCCAAAGAGTGTGTGGTTGTCTGTGTGAATGAATTGGTGCCCTCTTCTGGGTGTATCTGTCCCTACGCCCGAAACCATATCCCCTGGATGGGCATGGGGAACCCCCCCCCCCCCCCC
>JAFMOD010000113.1:1301360-1338650 GCA_019802435.1 Corydoras maculifer
GTTGCTATTTAAACTGATGGCGGGGGTCAGATGGGGCCGCCGTCCCACACGTAAAGCCTCGGTTGACTCAGTGGTCTCTGAACTTCCTCTCACTTTGGAAACGAATCATCATGTGTCATCCAAGAGACAAGGGAATCAAACGGGTCCCAACGACACGCCGTCTCGCGTCCTTTTGTCACGCGATTGATTTTAGCGAATCTCTCGACGGTTCCGCGTCGCGCTGACTGACGGCTTCCTTTGTGAAGCGGCTTCTTTACAAACGCCGTTGTTTGTGTCGGTACCAAAGCAACGAATTACGAGCGTCGGTCTTTGGAACGGAACGCCGACGCCGTCGTCTCGAACAATGCTCGGCCCTCGTCGTTAAAACGCCGGCGTGACGGATCGAGGCGATTGGCTTGGCGGCGGGGTTCCGGTGTTCGGCGTACAGTGTAGTGTTTAATGCATTGTGCGACGAAAACAAAAGAGAAAAAATAAGGGGGGGGGAATAAATAAAAAAAAAACTTTAGAAAAAGGATGCATCAACAGGCAGGAGGCACCATTGAGACGAAACATGCTCTTGTGTTCCCTAGCAACAAGCTAAACCCCGGCCGGGTTCTGGAATGGCGATAAGTGTCTGTTTGCCTGTGATGGCAGTAAATCCAGGTCCGCTTGATGGCCGGTTCCGGTTCCGCCCGCGCCGCCGGATCGGATCCTGTTCGGGGGTTTCGAAATGAGAACGTTTGGTCCCATTATGGTTCTCTGTACGTTCCGAAGCCTAAGGGCTTGTTGTCAACACGCAGATTTTATTCCACACTCAGCTGAACTGTGCAACGTGGCCTAGCGCTTCAGCATGTTCTCCTCTCAGCGCTGGGGATCCAGGTTCAAATCCCAATCTGGGTGGAGTTTCGCCCCGTGTTCTCCCCCCGTGTCTGTGGTATTTTTTTTTTTTTTTTACAGGTTCTCCGTTTTTCTCCCACAGTCTAAAAAATATATATTCAAGGTGAAAAGAATGCTTTAAATTGCCCTCCATATAGGGTGTGTGTGTGTGCGTATGTGTGTGTTTCTACCCAGAGCCCAAATGTTCTCCCCTGGACAAGCATGTAACACTCGGTTCCCGGTTCTCGGTTCTCCGCAGCTCTGCTCGGCTTGTTGTTCTGGTGAGAGCGTCCACAATGATGTGACTCCTGCTTCAGATTAGAAGAACACTTCAGCATCAAGCACATGTTCTGCTCAGTGAGAACACGGCTGGGAATAATAACCAATAAACTCTAGAATAATAACAACCCCCCCCCCCGACTGCACCCCCCCTCCCCCTCGTTTCCACTCCCCAAACAAAACAAACCACATCAGAACCTGACCGGCAGAAACACATCAACCATGTTAATTCTGATCCTGCTTCATTCTCTTATATACATATATATATATATATATGTGTGTGTGTATACTGTATATGTGTGCTATATATATATATACTGTATATATATATATATATATATATATATATATATATATATATATATATATATATATATGTCGGTATGTGTAGGTGTATGTGTATATGTATATAAGTGGCGGCACGGTGGCTTAGTAATTTAGCATGTTCTCCTCTCAGCTCTAGGGATTCCCGGTTCGAATCCCCGTCTGGGTGGAGTTTCCATGTTCTCCCTGTGTCTGCGTGGGTTTCCTCAGGGTTCTCCTGTTTCCTCCCACAGTCCAAAAACATGGATCAAGTCAATTGAGTTCTCCAAATTGCCCCATATAGAGTGTGTCCGTGTGAGTGAGTGTGTGTCCAGTGATAGATTGGCGCCCTGTCCTGGGTCTATCTGCCCAGCGCCCGAGATGTTCTCCCCTGGATGGGCATGGGGAACCCCACCGCGACCCTAATAGAGGATAAGCGGAAGATAATGAATGAATGAATGAATGTATATAAAGTCAAGCCCGAAATTATTTATACCCCTGGCAAATTTTGACTTCAATTTACTTTTTTTCAAGCAGGAATTTTATTTCTATTATTATTTATTACTATTTATATACCGGGTTCTCCGGTTTCCTCTCACAGTCCAAAACCATGGATGAAGTCAATTGAATTCTCAAAACTGCCCCATATAGAGTGTGTCTGTGTGAGTGAGTGTGTGCCCAGTGATGGATTGGCACCCTGTCCTGGCTGTATCTGCCCAGCGTCCAAAATATTCTCCCCTGGATGGACATGGGGAACCCCCCTCCGCGACCCTAATATAAGATAAAAGTAGGAGATAATGAATATAGATATATATACCACACCATTTATCACAACAATTGACATACTTACTCTTTTCACACTATATATAGGGGCAATTTAGACCAATCAATTTACCTTGAGTCCATGTCTTTGGCCAGTGGAAACTGGAGAACCACAAAAAAAACCCATGTGGACATTTGGAGAACATGCAAACTCCACGCCAATAAAACCCTTTAATAACCTATAATGAACGCAGGGCATCTGTCCACAGTTCTGAAGGCAGCACTCTGTACGATGATGCCTCATTCTCAGTTTGTTTCGCGTGATAAACGCTGGACGCGGAACGGCGGGGTGATAAACGCCTCGCCAGTCGAGGCAGACTTCCCAGCTAACTGCCCCGCCATGCTTTGCACAGATCGATAAACCTAATAAGATTTGTCCTGCGAGGCGGGATCTTCCATGATGCGTACGATTGCGGCGGCTTCTTTAGTAATCAGACAAAACTCCGGGGAAACGCAGGAGTGCCGAAGTCGAAACGCGGCGGTCGCGAGGGATTCCGTCTGCTTGCGCTCCGGGCAACCGTGAGAGAGCCGTGATCGACGGCCCGCGTCGGCAGCAGCCGTCTCTGCCGGATGCCGCAGAGTAATGGATCTCTGGGACTTCCTCACAATTAGAGGTGAGGTTGAAATGGTGTAAAGAGGCTTCGCATCGCTCTGTCATCGTCACTGAGGGCCGAGGGCCCGCGGGGCCAAATCGTGGCCAACGCAGCGACGCCGCTTATTTATTCCGAAGCATCCGCCGCACCGTCGTCTGAAATATTACACGTAGATTAAATTTGGGATTGGAAGCTGATTGGAACGGCTCGGTCCAGCGGTGAGAAGCTGAGCGTCCTGCTGTCCCGCCATCAGCAACGGGAAATTCATTAAGTGCGACGCCACTTGTGACGTACGGACGGACCTCATGGTTCTACAATTACAGTCTTGTCTCATTATCTTCCAATTAAGCCTCGTCTTGGGTTGTGAGGGCGCCGTTCCCAAATGCCCATGCCCAGGGGAGAACGTTTGGGCGCTGGGGGGGGGGTTGTTTTTTGGTAATAGATCTGAGAAACCGTGCTCAGATGTTACGCCTTCAGCTGTAAATTGTCCACATGTCTGTTCTGAAAAAGGAATCCCTTTAATCCAACACACAGGAGACTCAATATCAGGTTTTTAAAATCGTTTTTGGAAAAACTCCGGGCCACTCGTGATATTTGGTGATATTTTTGGGAGAGTGTAATTATTTGCCCGTGAATATATGATGAAACCCCCCCCCAGAGCAATGAGGGTTGAGGGCCTCGCTCAAGGGCCCTGATTGGTAACCTTCTGATGGACACACCAACACCCCAATCATCCATCCATCCATTATCTTCTGCTTTATCCTCTATTAGGGTCGCGGGGGGTGGGGGGGTGTGGAAAGTCTCGGGCGCTGGGCAGATACACCCAGGACAGGACACCAATCTATCGCTGGGCACACACTCACTCACACAGACACACTCTATATGGGGCAATTTGGAGAACTCACTTGACTGGATCCATATTTTTGGACTGTGGGAGGAAACTGGAGAACCCAGAGGAAACCCACACGGACACGGGGAGAACATGGAAACTCCACCCAGTTTGGGATTCGAACCGGGAATCTTTTGAACCAGAACCTGGTGGTTCTGCTGGTTCCACCTGAGGCGGTTGGGTCCGACACGCCGTGTCCCGCAACATCTTCAGCCCAAACCCAGATAAAGCAGGTTCCTTGGTAAACAGCTATTTATCATGCAGCTCAGTCCAGAGAACATCTCACGTAGCGCGGAACCGATACGAGGTAAACCACAGGGCGGTGCTCTTAACATACAACACAAAAGCACATGGCCTCGTTCTGAGAGCCAATCAGGTGAAAGAACACACTGCGGAAAACCCAATGGACCCAACAAAACCCAATGGACCCAACAAAACCCAGTGGACCCAACACAAACGGACTCCACGCTTGTTGGTCCAGAGCGACGGTGTGTCTCAGGAAAAAGTTTTTAATTCTGAAGCGTTGGTGAATAAATTTGGATCTGGGGTTCGGGGGGGGTATCGGGGGGGGGATACACTCGCAGTGGTGTCTGGACGCTTCGGATGAGATTTTAAGTGCTCTTCAAATATCAATGTAAATAGATACTTAATGGAAGCGATGCATAATTCATGAGCGCCGTCGCTCTTTCCTTTCGGCGGGAAACCGATTCCAGAGCGGCGCGCTTCGGCGACCTGCGAGCGATTATGCGTCTGAGCGCCGCTACGGTTTTTCGTTTCGTGATTCTGAATTATCCATCTGTCCATTATCCTCCACTCTTATGTTGGGTTCACCATGTCCAACGTTTCGGGCGCTGGGCAGATACACCCAGGACAGGACTCCAATTTTAACGCTTAGCACACACAAACACACACACACACTATATGGGGCAATTTAGTGGTGCCAATTTATTTTTTAATCCATGTTATTGGACTGTGGGAGGAAACCGGAGAACCCGGTGGAAACACGGGAGAACATAACTGCGTGAGACGGACCCGCGTGAGACAGAAACACATGAGATGGACCCATGTCAGACGTAGACCGCGTGAGACGGAACCGCGTAAAACGGAACCACATGTGATAGACCCGCGTGAGACAGAACCGCATGAGAACCGCGTGAGACAGAACCACATGAGCTGGACCCGCGTGAGACAGAACCACGTAAGACAGAACCACATGAGATGGACCCATGTCAGACGTAGACCGCGTGAGATGGAACTGTGTAAAACGGAACCACATGAGATGGACCCACGTGAGACAGAACCACATGAGACAGAACCACATGAGATGGACCCATGTCAGACGTAAACCGCGTGAGACAGAACCACATGAGCTGGAACCGCGTAAGACAGAACCACATGAGATGGACCCACGTGAGACAGAACCACGTAAGACAGAACCACATAAGACGGGACCGCGTGAGACGTAACTGTGTAAAACATGAGATGGACCCACGTGAGACGGAACCACATGAGATGGACCCACGTGAGACGGAACCGCGTGAGACGGAACCACATTAGATGGACCCACGTGAGACGGAACCGCGTGAGACGGAACCACATTAGATGGACCCACGTGAGACGGAACCACATGAGATGGACCCACGTGAGACGGAACCACATGAGCTGGACAAAACCACATGAGACGGGACCGCGTGAGACGTAACTGTGTAAAACGGAACCACATGAGATGGACCCACGTGAGACGGAACCACATGAGATGGACCCACGTGAGACGGAACCACATGAGCTGGACAAAACCACATGAGACGGGACCGCGTGAGACGTAACTGTGTAAAACGGAACCACATGAGATGGACCCACGTGAGACGGAACCACATGAGATGGACCCATGTCAGACGTAAACCGCGTGAGACAGAACCACATGAGCTGGACCTGCGTCAGACGGAACCGCATGAGACAGACCCACATGTTCAGATGTACACGTGACCCTTATGAACACAAACATACAGCGGGTGGCGCTGCACATTTGCAACAGCCTTTACCCTACAGGCATTTACCTCAGCGCCCCCTACAGGAAAAAATGTAAGGTAACTAATGACATAAAGGAGTGCGTACTGATTTGGACTTGGCAGCTGCATGGACTACACTGAGACACTGGGGGGAGCTCAGCTAGAGGGGATGGTTGCTCTACTATAAGCCTTAGATAACGAGTTCGGGACCCCGTGTGTCGGCTTGTTGGCTTACCGTCTGCTCGTACGTCTAACCGAGTGGTCCCGCCTACGTTCACGCCGTCTCGGTCGATTGGACAGGCTGGCGTGTTGATGATGATCTCCCGCCTTCGGATTTTGTGTTCTCCACAGATACACCAAAATGAAAACGGCCACCAACATCTACATCTTCAACCTGGCGCTGGCGGACGCCTTGGCCACGAGCACCCTACCGTTCCAAAGCGTGAACTACCTCATGGGCACCTGGCCGTTCGGGGACGTCCTGTGCAAGATCGTGATGTCGATCGATTACTACAACATGTTCACCAGCATCTTCACGCTGACCACCATGAGCGTGGACCGCTACATCGCCGTGTGCCACCCAGTCAAGGCGCTGGACTTCCGCACCCCTTACAACGCCAAGATCGTTAACGTCTGCAACTGGATCCTGTCGTCCGCCATCGGCCTCCCGGTCATGATCATGGCCACCACGGCCACCACGCTGGACTACCACGGCGGCGGTAAGTCCTCGTAGTGTAGTATTATGGTGTGTACATTCGGGCTTCTGTATTGACGTGATGTCCTCTCTGTGCCTTTTCACCACAGCGGTCGCCATCATCGACTGCAACCTGGCGTTCCCCCACCCGTCCTGGTACTGGGAGAACCTGCTAAAGATCTGCGTGTTTATCTTCGCCTTCATAATGCCCGTGCTGATCATCACCGTGTGCTACGGCCTGATGATCCTGCGCCTGAAGAGCGTCCGCATGCTGTCGGGGTCCAAGGAGAAGGACCGCAACCTGCGGCGCATCACGCGCATGGTGCTGGTGGTGGTGGCCGTGTTCATCGTGTGCTGGACCCCCATCCACATCTTTGTGATCATCAAGGCGCTGGTGGTCATCCCCACCTCCACCCTGCAGACCATCACCTGGCACTTCTGCATCGCCCTGGGCTACACCAACAGCTGCCTCAACCCCGTCCTCTACGCCTTCCTGGACGAGAACTTCAAGCGCTGCTTCCGGGAGTTCTGCGTGCCCACTCCCTCGGTGCTGGACCTGCAGAACTCCATGCGCTCCACGCGGACCCGCAATCCCCAGCGCGAGGGCCCGTCCAGCCCCACGGCCGATCGGAGCAACCGGCAGGTATGACTAGCAGTGGAGATGTCATCACTGGAGTCGCGCTGCCAGCCCAGTCTTGACATCAACTCGGAACTCACGCAGGTCACGTCGGATCTGTGAGCACCGTGGAACCGAGGTGGGGTGTGGGGGGTGGGTCTCCCACGTCGAATAGTTCGGCTCGAAAATGTAGAACACAACACTGTAGGCGCTCCTCTGATGCACGTTCTGCAAAGCAGAACAGCGTGTTGGCAACCGACACCACATCGGTTTACATTTTACTCCGTCAATTCAATCAATTTACATTAATTTACGATTAATTAAAACCAAATTACACTGTTATTCAGTTGTGGTCTTCTAACGGGCACATGGTGGCGCTACGGTAGGCAGAAAAACGGATTCCAAATTAGATTTGACTGGAGTGGTTGGACAGACGAGGTCGTTGATGTGTGGAGTTGGTATGATCTCCCCTATATTATATATATATATATATATATAGACTCGGGTGGCACAGTGGTGTTCTCCTCTCAGCACTAGGGATTCCCGGTTCGAATCCCAATCTGGGTGAAGTTTCCATGTTCTCCCCGTGTCCACGTGGGTTTCCTCCGGGTTCTCCGGTTTCTTCCCACAGTCCAAAAACATGGATCAAGTCAAGTGAATTCTCCAAATTGCCCCGTTTAGAGTGTGTCTGTGTGAGTGAGTGTGTGCCCAGTGATAGATTGCCGTCCTGTCCTGGGTCTATCTGCCCAGCCCCCGAGATGTTCTCCCCTGGATGGGCATGGGGAACCCCCCCGCGACCCTAATAGAGGATAAAGCGGGAGATAATGAACGAATACATTATTCCCATCCCAGCAGTGTCACTGCAGAACTGCCAACAAACAATCCACCACCCAAATGATACCAGTTCTGTGATGCTCCTGACCAACAGAGAACCAACAGGAGACTAACAGCAACAAAGATCCCAGATGGACTACAGTCTGGAATTATAAAACTACAAAGTCCATCTTTGCATGGGGAACCCCCCCCCACCCCGCGACCCTAATAGAGGATAAAATGGGAGATAATGGATGGATGGATATATAAACTCGTGTATTAAGTCTAAAGACGACTGTTCCGTCCCCGGTGTCCAGATTTAATGAGCGGAATCGGACAAATTAAGACGAATTAAAGGGTTCCCCTGACTGCTTTCCTTCAGCCCTTGGAACTGGGTGCAGAATCGCCGGGTGGATGAAGCAAATGCGTCCAGGTTCTCTGCGTGAGGTCTGATCTGCCGCCGGTCGGCCGAGACACGGCGGTGCACATGTAGCAGGTGTGTGCAGGCAGTGGGGGGCGGGAGGTGCGGGAGGGGCATGTGGGGGCAGGATACTGGAAAATTGGCAGTGACTAAATGAAGGTCTAGAACCCTCAGTCCCGTCGTATCTCAGTCTTTACTAATGTGGCAGAACCCCTGCCGACTGGATGGATGACCTCAATAACGGCGCAAATAGCCGGGAGGAGGGGGAAGGGGGGGGGTCACGGTAGTGTAGTGGACAGCACATCCACCACTCAGTGCTGGGGATCGAGGTTCGAATCCCAATCTGGGTGCAGTGGGGAGAACGTTTTCGGGCCACTGGGCAGCTGGGCACACACTCATCCACACACATTGCTCTAAATAGGGGCAATTTAGTGCAGCCAGCTTACCTTAAATCTATGTTTTTGAACTGTGGGAGGAAACTGGAGAACCCGGAGGAAACCCATGCGGATCGGGATTCGAACTGGGATCCTCAGACGTGCAGAACACTCATCCACCCGTCCATACTATTTGCCCTCTCTAATGTCTATACCGAAAATAAAGAACACCAGTGTACAGGAGGACCAGTTGGAGCAGGTAATGATGGGTCAATTGGATGGTGGACAAAATATTAGCACCCTAACCCACACCATAAGTGCACTGATACATACGCTCCACCCCCCCAACCCCACCCTAATGACCAGGGCAAGTTATTATGTCTAATATACCCAATATGATATACAATCTGATAAACCAAAGACCCTAGAGAAAGCCCATGCCTGCACAGGGAGGACATGCAGACTCCACACCCACAGGAGCCGAGTTCACCCCACCGGGAATCGAAATCTGAGGGACAGAAGATCCAAACGCTGCCACCGGGCTGCCCCTGTGTGAGTGCTATCATCATCATTATCATTATTATTATTATTATCATTATTTTTATCATTAATGTTTCTTGTAATTAATTAGAAACACAGACTTTAAATTCCCATTGATGCCACTAGAACCTCACACTCTGAAGAAACTTAACGTTGATCGAGTCTCATCTTTCAAATTCACAGCGAACACAATAATAATATGCAACAGCATGTCGTCTCTGTGTTTTGTACATAATGTAAATTCTGCCTTTAAGCTTTTTTTTTACTAAACTCTCTGTATTTCTTTACTTTTCTTAAATACAGAACCAATCAAACGTTTGGACACGCCCCCTTTTCGCTCCACTTGCTGTAAAGATGGACTTTGTAGTTCCACAGTTCCATTCTGTAGTCCATCTGTTTGTGTTCTACAGGACATACTGTGTACTCTGTTCTCTAATGCTCAGGACACCAATAGTATTATTTGGTGGGGGCATTATTCCTATCCGGGCGGCATGGTGGCTTAGTGGTTTAGCATGTTCTCCTCTCAGCACTAGGAATTCCTGGTTCGAATCCCCAACTGAGTGGAGTTTCCATGTTCTCCCCGTGTCTGCGTGGGTTTCCTCCGGGTTCTCCGGTTTCTTTCCACAGTCCAAAAACATGGATTAAGTTAATTGAATTCTCAAAATTGCCCCATATAGAGTGTGTCTGTGTGAGTGAGTGTTTGCCCAGTGATGGATTGGCGCCCTGTCCTTGGTGTATTTGCCCAGCGCCCGAGATGTTCTCCCCTGGATGGGCATGGGGAACCCCACCGCGACCCTAATAGAGGATAAAGCGGGAGATAATGAACGAATGAATTATTCCTATCCCAGCAGTGTCACTGCAGAACTGCCAACAAACAATCCACCACCCAAATGATACCAGTTCTATGATGCTCCTGACCAACAGAGAACAGGAGACTAACAGCAACAACGAACCCAGATGGACTACAGTCTGGAATTATAAAACTACAAAGTCCATCTATATAGTTGGAGAAGGGGGCGTGTCCAAACTTTTGCCTGGTATTATAATGTAAAATCTAAAGTCTTATATGTAAATAATCTTTAATTGTAGAAAAGATGTGTATGTATAAAATGCCACTGCTGTGCATTCTTGATTCTGATTGGTCAGTTTTGTTTCGAACAGGTTGGGGTCGAAGTACTGTGTTTATTTCACTGCAACATTTATTATAATGATTGATTTATGAGCTTTCAGGGTTATTATTATTATTATTATTATTATTAGTATTATTAGTATTAGTAGTAGCATTAGTAATGAGCTTTAATATGACTATCCACTCACTGAAGGGTTTATTAGGAAACGAAGCCGATGCCAATTAATGACGGAACTCGATTAATTAATATATAATCAGACCTGGCGGCATGGTGGCTTAGTGGTTTAGCATGTTCTCCTCTCAGTGCTGGGGATTCCCGGTTCGAATCCCCATCTGGGTGGAGTTTCCAAGTTCTCCCTGTGTCCACGTGGGTTTCCTCCGGGTTCTCTGGTTTCCTCCCACAGTCCAAAAACATGGATCAAGTCAACGGAGTTCTCCAAATTGCCCCATATAGAGTGTGGTTGTGTGTGTGAGTGTGTGCCCAGGGATAGCCCCCCTGTCCTGGGTGTATCTACCCAGCGCCCGAAACGTTCTCCCCTGGATGGGCATGGGACCCCCCCCCCCACGACCCTAATAGAGGATAAAGCAGAAGATGATGGATGAATGAATGAATAATAAGACCTGGTTTTAACAGATACTTGATTATATACACAATCTATACTGAATTCTACCCTGTTATCGATTTCCTCCATCCGGCTGGCACCAATAACCATGACAAGGTCCTAAATACCTTACATTTACATATCTATTTGGTCATTTAGCAGACGCTTTTATCCAAAGTGACTTACAAGGTAGGGCGGCACGGTGGCTTAGTGGTTAGCATGTTCCCGGTTCGAATCCCCATCTGGGTGGAGTTTCCATGTTCTCCCCGTGTCCGTGTGGGTTTCCTCCTGGTTCTCCGGTTTCCTCCCACAGTCTAAAAACATGGCTCAAGTCAATTGAGTTCTCCAAATTGCCCCATATAGAGTGTGAGTGTCTGTGTGAGTGAGTGTCCAACGATAGATTGCCCCCCTGTCCTGGCTATATCTGCCCTGGATGGGCATGGGGAACCCCCCCGCGACCCTAATAGAGGATAAAGTGGAAGATAATGGATGGATGGACTTACAAGGTGAACACAGGGTTAATCACCACACCCCTGGAGCAATGAGGGTTAAGGGTCTTGTTCAGGGACCCACACTGGTAACTTTAGGGGACCTGGGATTTGAACCCCCAACCTTCAGATTGATAGCCCAACACCCTAACCACTGAGCCACAGCGCCCTTGGGTATGGGTATGGGCTCAAGCTACATGATGATGCATTGCATCAGGCAGGTGAGGTTCGTAATAAAGTGTTGGGTGGGTGTGGTTGTGATGTCATCGTCTGGGTGTCATCTGTATGAATGCAGAACCTTTGCACATTGCTGTTTCAGTTCCCGATGACAGGTTTTTAACAGAACATGCACACAACAGTCTCGCCACGCCGTGGTCCGTCTGTAGCACGGTGCCGTCTGTAGTCCATGACCACGGGACGCTGGTTTGGATGAAAACACGGGAGCTCGCTGTTGGACTCTGGAGTCGCGTCTGTGTGGTGGGTGCAAGTGTATTATTCCACTCTGTTGGGTTTCGTTTGCTGTGAACTCGTCCTGCATGATGACCTTCTTTTGAAAGAGCTGTACAGTACCTGTCAAAAGTTAGGACACGCCCCCTGGTTGCTGTATTGTCTGTTTCCTCCACTTATCATACAGATGGAGTTTGTAGTTTTATAATGACAGACTGTAGTTCATCTGTGTTCTTTGTTGTTGTTAGTCCCCTGTTGGTTCTCTGTTGGGCAGGACAGCACAGAACAGGTATCATTTGGGTGGTGGATTGTTTATTGTCAGTTCTGCAGTGACACTGATGTGGTGAGGGGGGGTTTTAGTGCAGCAGTGCTGCTGTAGTTTCATTTAAACACCTCAAGGACACTGCTGGGATAGGATATAATGCACCGACAACATACAGATGATGGAGGCACTTTGCTCTCTGCCGCCGTCCGTCTCTCTTGTTTGTCTGCGTCATGTGGAGCTGATGGCTCTGTGGGGACTTTCCCGTCCGTTGCATGACTCTGATGTGGTGAGGGGGGTTTTAGTGCATCAGTGCTGCTGTAGTTTCATTTCTCCACCTCAGTGACACTGCTGGGATAGGACTAATGCACCCACCCAATAACCCCTGCTCTGTGGTGGTACTATTGGGGTTCTGACCAACAGAGTACACAGTATGTCCTGTAGAACACAAACAGATGGACTACAGAACGTAACAGGAGAACTACAAAGTCCATCTTTACAGAAAGTGGATCTGAGAACGTGAGTAAGTAGAGCAGAAAAGGGGGCGTGGCCAAGCTTTTCATGGATATTATATGTATATATATATGTATATAGGAAGTTTATAAAGTGGATGGATGGTTGAGGCTTTAAAATAAAGGTTTCGTTGTGAAGCGTGTTTATTCCGTCAGCCTCCTGAGTTCGTTGCTCATCATCATATTCATGGGTTCCACACTTCTAAACGATGCCCAGGTCTGTAAACCCTGACGATTCCCGTCACGTACATCCTGACCTGATGACTTCCAACCGCCGACGAACGCGTCCCACTCGGCAGAACCGCGAGAGACGAGACCAATCAACAGGTGTATTTCCATGTTTTCAATAAACATGATCCAAACAAGGCGGCACGGTGGCTTAGAGGTTTATGGAAACTCCACCCAGATGGGGATTCGAACCGGGAGTCCCCAGCGCTGAGAGGAGAACATGCTAAACCACTAAGCCACCGTGCCGCCTTGTATCAATTCCACTTTCTGTAACGATGGACTTTGTAGTTCTACAGCTACATTCTGTAGTCCATCGGTTGGACTGTGGAAGTTTCCGCGTGGGTTTCCTCCGGGTTCTCCGGTTTCCTTCCACAGTCCAACAGATTGACTACAGAATGTAGCTGTAGAACTACAAAGTCCATCTTTACAGAAAGTGGAATTGATAAAAGGTGGCACGGTGTCTTAGTGGTTTGTCATGTTCTCCTCTCAGCACTAGGGATTCCCGGTTCGCATCCCCATCTGGGTGGAGTTTCCATGATCTCCCCGTGTCCACGTGGGTTTTCTCCGGGTTCTCCGGTTTCCTCCCACAGTCCAAAAACATGGTTCAAGGGCAATTAAATTCTCCAAATTGCCCCATATAGGGTGTGTCTGTGAAAGTGAGGGTGTGCCCAGTGATAGATTGGCGCCCTGTCCTGGATGTATCTGCCCAGCGCCCGAGACGTTCTGCTCTGGATGGGCATAGACGGCGTTTAACGATACCTCCACTCACCAAACCATACTGTGGCAAAAGGTCGTGATGGGTGGAGTGTCTACAGAGTCCACCCATCACGCCCTCATGCCACACACACCTTAGATGGCGCCACATACACGATGTTTGCACAGACCACCATGTGGACCCTCCATTCATTATCTTCCGCTTTATCCTCTATTAGGGTCGCGGGGGGTTCCCCATGCCCATCCAGGGGAGAACGTTTCGGGCGCTGGGCAGATACACCCAGGACAGGGTGCCAATCTATCACTGGGCGCACACTCACTCACACAGACACACTCTATATGGGGCAATTTGGAGAACTCAACTGACTTGATCCATGTTTTTGGACTGTGGGAGTAAACCGGAGAACCCGGAGTAAACCCCCCCCCCCCCCCCCCCCCCCCCCCCCCCCCCCCCCCCCCCCCCCCCCCCCCCCCCCCCCCCCCCCCCCCCCCCCCCCCCCCCCCCCCCCCCCCCCCCCCGGATGAATGAATACTCTTCAACATTATTTGTCCCCGGTGCAGTTCTGTCTCGTGCAGTTGGGTCCGATGATGCCCCCGTTTCCCAGCATGCCGCGCCCCATGACGGTTACATCATCAGTTTCACAGAGCAACAGCCGCAGCCTTTATCTTTACTGTACAGCAGTGTTTCAGAGCAATGTCATAAGTTCCCTCAGCAAAAGCTGAGTTCTTTGATGTTCGACCCCCGCCCCCCCTGCACCCCCAACCAACATCCACCACCACCCACCCACCCACCCCTCCCTTACCATCCCAACAGGAAATAAACCCCGAGCTTCAGTGCATCCAAACGGAGTGGCGTTGGTTTGAACCCTCGGTTGAATGCAGCGGAGAGCAGACAGCATGTGCTGTTGACTCTCACAACACAGCGACCGTGAACAAAGAGCGCAAGCTGTCGCCACCACGTCTGCGCCGCTTCACAGAACTTGGCAGAGGAACCTCGCGGAGAGTCGTCTGAGTTATGAGCAGGACAACGGCGTCGGCTCATTAACGGCTTCTGGCAGAGCGTCGAAGTCATATACAGCTCCTGGCAAACGCTTGGCCACGCCCCCTTTCAGCTCCACTTAGTGTCCATGGTCTCAGTTCCACGTTCCTGTAAAGATGGACTTTGTAGTTCTACAGTTCCATTCTGTAGTCCATCTGTTTGTGTTCTACAGGACATACTGTGTACTCTGTTCTAATGGTCAGAACCCTAATAGAGCGGGGATTATTGGGTGGGTGTATTAGTCCTATCCCAGCAGTGTGATTGAGGTGTTTAAATGAAACTACAGCAGCACTGCTGCACTAAAACCCCCCTCACCACATCAGTGTCACTGCAGAACTGACCATCAACAATCCACCACCCTAATGATACCTGTTCTGTGATGCTCCTGACCAACAGAGAACAGAGAACCAACAGGGGACTAACAACAACAAAGAACACAGATGAACTACAGTCTGGAATCATAAAACTACAAAGTCCATCTATATGATAAGTGACTAAAAATAGACAAGAAGGTGGGCGTGTCCCAACATTTGACAGGTACTGTATACACGCCATGGTTAGCATGTTCTCCTCTCAGCACTAGGGATTCCCGGTTCGAATCCCAATCTGGGTGGAGTTTCCATGCTCTCCCCGTGTCCGCGTGGGTTTCCTCCGGGTTCTCCGGTTTCCTCCCACAGTCCAACAGATGGACTACAGAATGTAGCTGTAGAACTACAAAGTCCATCTTTACAGAAAGTGGAATTGATACAAGGCGGCAAGGTGGCTTAGTGGTTAACATGTTCTCCTCTCAGCGCTGGGGATTACTGGTTCGAATCCCCATCTGGGTGGAGTTTCCATGTTCTCCCTGTGTCCACGTGGGTTTCCTCCGGGTTCTCCGGTTTCCTCCCACAGTCCAAAAACATGGATCAAGTCAATTAAATTCTCCAAATTGCCCCATATAGAGTGTCTGTGTGAGTGAGTGTGTGTCCAGTGATAGATTGGCGTCCTGTCCTGGGTCTATCTGCCCAGCGCCCGAAACGTTCTCCCCTGGATGGGCATGGGGAACCCCACTGCGACCCTAATCAAGGATAAAGCGGAAGATACTGGATGGATGGTTGTATACACGCCTTGCACAGTAAGATGGGGCACCGGATGTAGGTGCGAAGCCCCAAGCTACTGAGTTAAAACTGCTTGTATAAATGACAGTGTCTTCATGGTTTGCATTCTGTCGTCTCGAGTGTAATCAGAATCTTAATCTGAAGGCTTCGCACCGTCTATTTTTGTTTCTCAACGCCGAAGCGAGCATCGTGTCCCCCTCGAGCTGCGGCTGTATCGACGGGATCGGCGTTAATAATACATCACAGCAGCCATTACCCGGTAATAAAAAGGAATAGAGAAGTCATTTGGTATTTACACAAACGTCTCGCTGCTTTACGATGGGGACGTTTTGCTGAAAGGTCAGCGTTACCTGAAAAACTGAAAACACACACCGAGCAGCCGAGAGAGTCGGAGAAACCTGGTTTCTTACTCAGAGGTTTAAACTCGAGCCCCATTCTATATTTATATCTATTGTATACTACTTTATATATATATATATATATACATATTCATCCATTATGATCCGCTTTATCCTCTTTTAGGGTCATGGGAGGGGGGTTCCCCATGCCCATCCAGGGGAGAACGTTTCGGGCGCTGGGCAGATACACCCAGGACAGGACGTCAATCCATCGCTGGGCACACACTCACTCACACACACACACACTATATGGGGCAATTTGGAGAATTCAATTGACCTAATCCATGTTTTTGGACTGTGGGAGGAAACCGGAGAACCCGGAGGAAACCCATGCGGACACGTCAAGAACATGGAAACTCTACCCAGATGAGGATTCGAACCGGGAATCCCTAGCGCTGAGAGGAGAACATGCTAAACACTAAGCCACCGTGCCGCCCTATATATATATATTCTTAAATTTATTCTATATATTGTATATACATATATTTATGCATTATATTTATAGTAAAGGGCGGCACGGTGGCTTAGTGGTTGGCATGTTCTCTCAGCTTTAGGGATTCCCGGTTCGAATCCTGTTTCCATGTTCTCCCCGTGTCTGCGTGGGTTTTCTTCCGGGTTCTCCGGTTTCCTCACACAGTCCAAACACATGGATCAGGTCAATTGAATTCTCCAAATTGCCCCATATAAAGTGTGTGTGTCCAGCGATAGATTGGCGCCCTGTCCTGGGTGTATCTGCCCAGCGCCCGAGACGTTCTTCCCTGGATGGGCATGGGGAACCCCCCCGCAACCCTAATGTAGGATAAAGTAGAATATAATGGATGGATGGAATAGACATAAAAAATTCTGAATCTGGGCAGATTGTCCATGTTCTCCCCGTGTCCACATGGGTTTCCTCCGGGTTCTCCGGTTTCCTCCCACAGTGCAAAAACACAGATCAAGGCGAATTGAATTCTACAAATTGCCCCATATAGAGTGTGTTTGTCTGTGTTCTCCTCTGGATGGGCATGGATTCAAACAGGTTAAGGTGGCAGATGGGGTTTGCATCCTGCAGGTTAAACAATATTTCCCATCTGAATTCGAACCTCCATCCAGCCTCCCTCTCTCTCGAGAGCACTGAAACTTCATACAGAGACATTTCCAGCATCGCTTCCGCAGCTTTACATGCTCATCTCACCAGCCATTAAGAGCCGATGCAATAAAAACCGAGCTCTTTAATATCTCAGAGAGGCGCGGCGAGCCGCCGGCGGGAGCCTGGCTCCGATGAGATTGTCAGGGGCAGTAAAAAGTGGGCTGAATGTCACTGCGGAAAATAGAATTACTGCCCGTTCCGTTCGGCACCTCCTGAGCACGGAGGACATATAAGTATTTTATTACAGGGGCACGCCGGCGCCCGGGAGTCACCCGGATCTGGTTCCGGCGTTAATAACCTTAGACCGCGCTGAAATTTTGGACATAACCCGATGTTTAACTACATTAGGAATATTGCGGCTGCAATTCCACCATGACTCCAACCAAAAGAATACGATTACCAGCTGAGCCTGTTGAAGCAAAAGACATTTCTCCACCAGCCAGATTGACTCATCTGGACCAATTACCCTGCAGCTCTCCAGCATGCATATGAGATCCTGCTCCTCACATTCAGAGGAGGAAGAAAACTCATTTTAATAGAAGACGGAATGCGCCTCGCCGTAAGCGGTACCTCATTTCCACTGTGCCATTCACCGTCAGTCTGAGCTACAGCTCTCCAGATCGAAAGCCTGATTGCTGCGTTTCATTGTTCATCCATCCATCATCTTCTGCTTTATCCTCTATTAGGGTCGCGGGGGGAGGGGGGGGGTTCCCCCATGCCCATCCAGGGGAGAACGTTTAGGGCGCTGGGCAGATACACCCAGGACAGGACACCAATCTATCGCTGGGCACACACTCACTCACACACACACACACTCTATATGGGGCAATTTGGAGAACTCAATTGATTTAATCCATGTTTTTGGACTGTGGGAGGAAACCGGAGAACCCGGAGGAAACCCACGCGGACATGAGGAGAACATGCAAACTCCAGCCAGATTGGGGATTGGAACCAGGAATCCCCAGCGCTGAGAGGAGAACATGCTAAACCACTAAGCCACCATGCCACCTGGTATTTCATTTATTTAATTATTTAAATATTTAATTTAATATGAACAATGAAGGGCGGCACGGTGACTTAGTGGTATAGCACGTTCGCCATGGGTGGAGTTTCCATGTTCTCTCCGTGTCCGTGTGGGTTTCCTCCGGGTTCTCCGGTTTCCTCCCACAGTCCAAAAACATAGATGAAGTCAATTGAGTTCTCCAAATTGCCCCATATAGAGTGTGTTTGTGTGAGGGAGTGTGTGTCCAGCGATGGATTGGCGTCCTGTCCTGTGTGTATCTGCCCAGCGCCCGAAACGTTCTCCCCTGGAGGGGCATGGGGAACCCCCCCCCCCCCCGCAACCCTAATATAGGATAAAGTCGAAGATGGATGGATGGAAGGGAATTAAAGACTAAAATGGGGTAATTGAACCAGATAAGCACCACATTTCCAACCTCCTCTCTCTCTCTTAGCGTATGTCTTTTCATTAAATGGAAGTTCCTTTCTTTTAAATCCTCTCAAACAGGCAATTTCAGTACTTAAACCACCAAAGAACAGAGGAATGGATGTAATTCACAAAAAGGATTCACAAAAGACAGGAAATCAGATTCAATTCCAAGCAGCCTGCCCCATCCAACCCGGAGCAAACTGGATGAGCTGGACGTTCTGTAATGGATTCGGGCAGTGGGCTTATCTCACTCAAGCTCCTCTGAGCGACCGCTGGTTTCCAGGGGAAGACCACATGCTTCGTTAAGTCTGTGTACAGCGTCTTTAGTGCTGCAGCGTCTATAACACCCACAGTGGATCCATCCATCCATTATCTTCCACTTTATCCTCTATTAGGGTCCATGGGGTTGTGTGGGGGGGGGGTTCCCCATGTCTATCCAGGGGAGAACGTTTTAGGCGCTGGGCAGATACACCCAGGACAGGATGCCAATCTATCACTGGGCACACACTCACTCACACAGACACACTCTATATGGGCTGTGGAAGGAAACCGGAGAGCCCAGAGGAAACCCACGTGGACACGGGGAGAACATGCAAACTCCACCCAGATGGGGATTCAAACCGGGAATCCCTAGTGCTGAGAGGAGAACATGCAAAACCTCTAAGCCACCGTGCCGCCTGTTTCATTGTTCATATTAAATAAAATAATTAAATAATTAAATAAATTAAAGACTAAACGGCACCGTGGCTTAGTGGTTTAGCATGTTCTCCTCTCAGCTCTAGGGATTCCCGTTTCGAATCCCCATCTGGGTGGAGTTTCCATGTTCTCCCCGTGTCCGCGTGGGTTTCCTCCGGGTTCTCCGGTTTCCTCCCACAGTCCAAAAACATGGATCAAGTTAATTGAATTCTCCAAATTGCCCCATATAGAGTGTGTCTGTGTGAGTGAGTGTGTGTCCAGCGATAGATTGGTGTCCTGTCCTGGGTGTATCTGCCCAGCGCCCGAGACGTTCTCCCCTGGATGGGCATGGAGAACCCCACCACGACCCTAATAGAGGATAAGCGGGAGATGATGAATGAATAAATGAATGAATGAATGAAAAAATTAAAGACTAGGCGGCACAGTGGCTTAGTGGTTTAGCATGTTCTCCTCTCAGCACTAGGGATTCCCGGTTCGAATCCCAGTCTGGGTGGAGTTTCCATGTTCTTCCCGTGTCCACATGGGTTTCCTCTGGGTTCTCTGGTTTCCTCCCACAGTCCAAAAACATGGATCAAGTCAACTAAGCTTTCCAAATTGCCCCATATAGAGTGAGTGTGTGTCCAGTGATGGATTGGCGCCCTGTCCTGGGTCTATCTGCCCAGCGTCCGAAACGTTCTCCCCTGGATGGGCATGGGGAAACCCCCCCCCCCACTCCACGACCCTAACAGAGGATAAAGCAGAAGATGATGAATGAATGAATGGAGTAGAACCTTAATAACTCACTTGAGTGAGTGAGTGAACGAGTGACGCTCAAGTGTTACAGAACTATTTGTCCGGTCAGGACTGCAACACGGAACGATCCAGTACACCGTGTCTCCTCCGGACGCTTAACACGGGTGCGCTTCTGCTTGTTGAATCGCCTGCTCGTTTTCATCAAAGCTTCGGGATTTTGGAATCTAATTACAGATTTAATTAAAGGTAACATTCCGTTTCTGATCTTAATGACGAGTTTTAATAGTAACTGTCCGTTAACAGCTGATTGGTTCGCGGTTTGCAGTGAAGAACACAATGGCGTTAGCTTTAGCCGTTAGCTTAAGATCTCGTTTGGGTTTTATATTTATCGCCCACTTTTTCTAATAGTCATCACTATGGAAAGTGTTCCATAAAGTTCCACTATAAGGAAACGAGTATTTATAGTAATTAACGTTTGTAAAATGTAACTGGGCGGCACGGCGGCTTAGTGGTTTAGCATGTTCTCCTCTCAGCGCTGGGGATTCCCGGTTCAAATCCCCATCTGGGTGGAGTTTCCATGTTCTCCCCGTGTCCTCGTGGGTTTCCTCCGGGTTCTCCGGTTTCCTCCCACAGTCCAAAAACATGGTTCAAGGTCAACCGAGTTCTCCAAATTGCCCCATATAGTGTGTCTGTGTGAGTAAGTGTGTGTCCAGTGATAGATTGGCACCCTGTCCTGGGTCTATCTGCCCAGCGCCTGAGACGCTCTCCCCTGGATGGGCACGGGGAACCCCCCCCCCCCCGCAACCCTAATAGAGGATAAAGAGGAAGATAATGAATGAAAAATGTAACTGTTTGATTTGTTTGTGAAGTATTGCTTCTTAACATGAATTTTTAGTTTCTAATGACGTCATAAAGTTCTAAGTTTGGTTCTAAGTTCGCAGCTCAGGTTCTGAAGGCAGAACGTTGGAGTGTGATTGGTATTGAACGTCTCGGGCGCTGGGCAGATAGACCCAGGACAGGGCGCCAATCCATCGCTGGGCACACACTCACTCACACAGACACACTCTATATGGGGCAATTTGGAGAATTCGATTGACCTTGAACCATGTTTTTGGACTGTGGGAGGAAACCGGAGAACCCGGAGGAAACCCACGCAGACACGGGGAGAACATAGAAACTCCTCCCAGATGGGGATTCGAACCAGGAATCCCAAACGCTGAGAGGAGAACATGCTAAACCACTGAGGCACCATGCCGCCCACTCTGAGGTTTCCTTTGATGTCTGTTCAGCGTGTGTTTGTGATGGGATAGGAGTCAGTTTTTAACCTCACACTCACAAAAGAACAAAAATTCTCAATCTGGGTGGAGTTTCCATGTTCTCCCCGTGTCCGCGTGGGTTTTCTCCGGGTTCTCCGGTTTCCTCCCACAGTCCAAAAACATTGATCAAGGTCAATCGAGTTCTCCTAATTTCCCCATATAGAGTGTGTCTGTGTGAGTGAGTGTGTGTCCAGTGATAGATTGCACCCCTGTCCTGGGTGTATCTGCCCAGCGCCCGAAATGTTCTCCCCTGGATGGGCATGGAGAACCCCCCCACCCCAAGACCCTAGTAGAGGATAAAGATGAATGGATTTTTCCATTAATTATTTTTCGATTTCTGTTTATTAAATGTAAACGCGATCAGAAAAACCTAATGCAGGGATTTTGCTGAATATTTATACAAAATTATGTTTTTAATGCAAAAGATCTAAGTACGTTTTCATGTCTATTAAAAAAGAAAACTTTAAGGTACCACTTGATTAAAGTTCCGGCTAACAGCATGAGGCGCGTCCTTTATATTAATGCGCTCTTATGAATAAATTAATTGTAATATTTTTTAAATCACAATTAATTAATTAAACGATTAATTGTCTCATCCCTAGTTGGAGGCACTCATCATTTCCACTCACTGTAAAGCTGGACTTTGTAGTTCTACAATTACATTCTGTAGTCCATCTGTTTGTGTTCTACAGTCCATACTGTGTGGTCAGAACCCCAATAGTACCACCACAGAGCAGGGGTTATTGGTTGGGGCATTAGTCCTATCCCAGCAGTGTCACTGAGGTGTTTAAATGAAACTCCTGCAGCACTGCTGCACTAAAACCCCCCTCACCACATCAGTCACTGCAGAACTGACAATAAACAATCCACCACCCAAATGATACCTGTTCTGTGATGCTTCTGACCAACAGAGAACAGAGAACCTACAGGGGACTACATTTACATTTGGTCATTTAGCAGACACTTTTATCCAAAGTGACTTACAATCATCCCAAGTAAGAACACAGGGTTCATCACAACACCCCTGTAGCAATGAGGGTTAAGGGTCTTGCTCAAGGACCCACACTGGTAACTTCAGGGGACCTGGGATTTAAACCCCCAACCTTCAGATTGAGAGCCCAATGCCCTGACCACTGAGCTACCTCTCAAAAACAAAGACCTCAGATGGACTACAGTCCGTAATTTAGAACTACAAAGTCCATGTTTATGATAAGTGGAGGAAAGACCAGAGGAGGTAGTGTCCAAACTTTTGTCCTGTACAATATTTCACCTTGAAAATCGAATGCGGTGTTTGTTGCAGATGCATGATGGATCAGATTAAATCTCTCCAGTTATTAAATTCTAATAATCTGCCTCACCGGGTTTCAGCGATCCACGATGACGGACCGTTACAACATCCACAGCCAGCTGGAACATCTGCAGTCCAAGTACATCGGCACGGGGCACGCTGACACCACCAAGTGGGAGTGGCTGGTGAATCAGCACCGCGACTCGTACTGCTCCTACATGGGGCATTTCGATCTCCTCAATTACTTCTCGATTGCCGAGAATGAGAGCAAGGCTCGAGTGCGCTTCAATCTAATGGAGAAGATGCTGCAGCCCTGTGGACCACCTGCTGACAAACCCGAGGACGCCTGAGGACGGCCCTCGGAGTGGACGCTTACCCCGCCGAGCTGGTCAAGTTTAAATGGGTTTATTGATTGATGTGTGTGTGTGTGTTTTTTTATGGTTGCCATGGCGTTTTTTTATACGATCAGAGTTCTGATTATTGAATAAAGCGAACGTGAGACGTGACCTCGGTTGGAGTTTGGTTTAAGACGGACGGAATTCTGTCCAAAAACATGGATTCAAGATGAATTTGCTGCTCTAAATTGCCCCTATGTGGTGTGTGAGTGCTATGTGAGACCCTATGTAGACTCCCTGTCCAAAAACATGGATTCAAGATGAATTTGCTGCTCTAAATTGCCCCTATGTGGTGTGTGAGTGCCACGTGAGCCCCTATGTAGTCTCCCTGTCCAAACACTGTCCAAAAACATGGATTCAAGATGAATTTGCTGCTCTAAATTGCCCCTATGTGGTGTGTGAGTGCCACGTTAGCCCCTATGTAGTCTTCCTGTCCAAACACTGTCCAAAAACATGGATTCAAGATGAATTTGCTGCTCTAAATTGCCCCTATGTGGTGTGTAAGTGCTATGTGAGCCCCTATGTAGTCTCCCTGTCCAAAAACATGGATTCAAGATGAATTTTCTGTTCTAAATTGCCCCTATGTGGTGTGTGAGTGCCATGTGAGCCCCTATGTAGTCTCCCCGTGTCCGCATGTGTCCTCTCCGGTTTTCTCCCCACAGTCCAAAATCAGGGATTCAAGGTGAATTGGCTGCTCTAAATCGCCCCTATCTAAATTGCCCCATTTAGTGGGTAAACGAGTGTGTGCCCAATGGACTTGCACTGTGTCCTGGGTGTATCTGCCCCGCACCCAAAATGTCTGCCCCCTCCCCCAACCCCCCTCTTCGACTCTAGTAGAGGAAGATATGATGAAACTGACACATGCTTTTAATTGCCCCTATATGGTTAGTGTATGTCTGCCTAAATGAGTGTGTCCACCCTGTATGGGCATGAGGACTCCCCCCCCCCCCCCCGAACTTTAAGAGGATGAGATGAGGCTCTCACGTTTTTCAACTACAGCGAGAACAATAGATCAGATTTTAGTTTTATTAACAAACTGCTGCTTGGTGTAGACGTCGCCTCGTCGTCGTCCTCTCACCGGTGCTCCACCCTCCCCACCCTGTATGACCCCGCTGTGATTGTACGTGTCGTGACGAGTCCGATCTTTCAGCAGTCCGGCTACCTTTTCGTTTCTATCAGATCCGATGTGACATGATGCTCTTTTTCAATTTCTTCTCTCAGAAACGTTGCACTACATAACACGTTGTCTGTTTGTAGCCGGAGACACAGCTCCAGAAATGCCCCCCCACCGGGGCTTTAGCGAGGGCCCGTGTGTGGCCCGATGGGGTAAGTCCTCACCAGCTGGCCGCTCGGTGGAAGTCGGAGTTGCAGCGGCACGATTGTGCTGCGTCAGACTTGGCCTGTGTCTTCGAGCAGACCCTGGTCCTCTCGCTCACGCTGGGCTCGGTGTTCTTGTTGTTCCTCGCCGTGGTGACGGCGGTGTGTGCGCTTTCGCCGCCTTAAGACGGAAAGGGTTCGGGGCTGCAGGTCATTAACAGATGGACGCTCGTGTATTTTCAGCACCGCTGAGTTGGCACGCCAACCGTATTACTTCACTCACAACCGTCCTCGGCTTTAAAAAAAGCTTGCGCTTATGTCCGTACGGTGCTCAATTTTTTAACCCTTTAATATAAAGATGGTCTTTGTAGTTGTACAATTCTGTAGAACTGTAAGTCCATCTCTTGGTGTTCTACAGTACATACCAAACTGTGTACGCTGATTGGTCCGAACCTCAATAGTACCACCACCTAGTAGGTGGTGGATGATTCTCAGTTCTGCAGAGACACTGACGTGGTGGTGGACTACAGAGTATGTGGCGAAACGCTAAAGGATGTAACTGTAGAACTCCATCTGTATTTAAGGTGTTTTTACTGAATGGATTAAGGACCCTCATTAATAATCTGTGGACCTGAGATTTAAACTCGCAACCTTTCTGATTGATAGCCGAACACCGTAACTATTGAGCTACCTCACCCTAATAAAGTTACCAATCCATCACTGGGTTCACACTCACTCGTGTGTGTGTGTGCACACACTATATAGGGGCAATTTAGTGCAGCCGTTTCACCTTGAATCCATGTTTTCGGACTGGGGGAGGAAACCCACATGGACACGAGAAGAACAAGGAAACTCCACCCGGATCAGCATCCAGACAAATAAAAGATCTGCCTTCGGATTATCACCCCCCCCCCGACCTATTTCATGGCTTTGTGATGTCACACTTCGATCTCCCGCCGTTTGTTTGATGTTCTGACGTTCCGCTTCTGTTCTCAATGTAAAGGTATAAAGATATTTACTTTACAAATACCACTAAACACAATCTTACCCCCCCACACACACACCCTACAGATGTTCTGCTGATGTGGGACCATGGCTTTGTGACCCACATTAAGTTGGCAGGACGAATAAATAATGGGTTTGCGTTTTGCGCTCGAGGCTGAGAGATGTTCAGTGTGCTTGGCCTTGGCATCGGGACACGGCTCGAGGCGTTAAATCAGGTTTGAAGAATAAAAGTCCTTCGGCTGTATCAGGGTTTTAGAAGAAAAGGCATCAGCAGCAGATGTTGCGTCCATGGCTTTGTTTGGAGGTGAGTGCAGTGCTGCAATGCTGATGGTAAAACACGGTAGGTCATTGTTTACCTTGCTCAGTAATTACATCTCATTAAAACCCTCCAACCAATCAGGATGCAGAAGCATCACTGCTCCATCACTTATTTAGTGCAGCATATTGTGTTTGGACACGCCCTCTTTTAGTTTCTTTCCTCCTCACACATACATATATATATATATATTTATTTGTTAGTCATGTGTATGTATATACACATACATATATACATACACACATACGTGTATGTACATACACATAGATACACACACGTATGAATGCATATATATATATATATATATATATAAGTATGTATGTATGTACATGTATACATACACACATTTGTGTGGCAATGTATGTATGTGAACATACATATTTATATATATATATATATATTTTTTTTAAGCAGTGAGTCAGGAATCAGTCTGATTTACAGTATAATGAATGTAAATACATATATACATACACATGTGTGTATGCATGTGCACATATGTGTATGTATGTGTACGTACACATACATATATACACACATATGTATGCATGTGTACGGACATACATACATATGTGTATGTATGTAGGTACACACATACATATATACATACATACACACACATACATATATGTTTATGTATGTAAGTACACATACATATGTGTGTGTATGTATGTATGTATAGATACACATATATACACATATACATACATATTTATATATATTTTTTCAAGCAGTAAGTCAGAGATTAGTCTGATTTGTAGTATAATGAATGTACATGCATACATATATACATACACACGTGTATGTATATATGTATGTATGCACGTATGTACACATACATACACATGTATGTATGTATGTACATACACATATGTATACATGGATACATACACATGTGTATGTATGTGCATGCACAAACATGTATGCATGCATGTATTTATGTATGTACATACATACATGTATGTATATGTGTGTGTGTGTATGTATATAAATATTTACACATATATAAGTATGTATGTACATATGAACATACACACTTGTGTGTCTATGTATGTACATACATACATATACATAATTATCTATATTTTTTAAAGCAGTGAGTCAGGAATCAGTCTGATTTACAGTATAATGAATGTACATAATACATATATACATACACACACATGTGTGTTACACATGTGTTTTATATATATAAATATATATATATATATATATGTGTGTGTATATGTGTATGTACATACACATTCATACAGACATACATACACATATACATATTTATTTCTTTTTTTTAAGCAGTAAGTCACGGATCAGTCTGATTTGCAGTATAATGAATGTATTCACGTTTCATCATAAGCACGCTGTACAACAACAAAAACGATTGAAAATAATTTAAATAATTCCCCGGATATCCGTCTGAAATGACAAAATAATACTCTGACATGCGAACACGTGGAGCAACGCTGTCGTTACACTGCGCTGAGTTTGATGGGTCTGTTGGAGGTGGGAGCGCAGTGTCTCTGATGTATTATAGAACGATTCAGTCTCCATTCTGTATCCTGTGCTCTCGCTCCATCCACATTGTAAGTTTGATCAGCTGTGATTCCAGAGGAACGGCGTGCTGCTCCACAGACTGCAGACGGACTCCTGATGTAAACTTGGTGTGTAATAAGGGTAAATCATTTCAACCACGCCTCTCAAAAAACAGGCCTGGACATCCATCCGCCGATGCGCTCAGTCCAGTGAACAGTCTACATTAGTGGAGGTTAGAATAAAATAAAAAAAAACCTGGAGGAAATGAACTTTATGGACCAATGGGAAGTAAGAACGCAAAGGAAAGACTGACATGCAGGAATAAGCCCAATATGGAAATGAATACTGCAGGAAAGGGGTCACATGATGTCCCGGCAGTTGATGGGGAACCGTCAGTGGGGTACGACGGGTTCCTAGTTTCCTGCGTCATGTCCTGTACAACTGGAAATCATCTCCACCCGACTGAGAGCGCTGTGGACATCCATCCAGGGTTACCATGGAGATGGAATTTGTAGTTCTGTAGTCCATCTGTTCTCTAATGAGCAGGGATTTTTAAGGTGGTGGATCAGTTTCCAAACCCTGTACAATATTACTCACATTCACCTCATTGCGCCACCTTGTGGATGTAGAATCAGAGAGGAGGTTATCTGGAGGAGGATGAGGTTGTCCTCCAACAGGACTCGAGAAAAGCTGGTGGAAAAGAGAGGGACAGGGAAAGCACGACGCACAATAACACACCACCATCACCACAACAGCATCACTCCAGTGCTGAGAATCATCCACCACCCAAAGAACACCTGCGGCTCATTAGGGAACAGGACTACAAACTCCACCTCCGATTCCATGCTCAGTGGGATCTTTCAATTATTTAATTAGAACAAGTTTTCGTTTAACAATCAGTCGCCTTACGCTTTTATAAGTCGTCTGTGCACCAAATATTTACATTAAATAACTATTAGTATAGAGGCGGGCCTTCCCCAAACTGTTTTGCGTTTGTGTATGATGTAGCAGTAGGGGGCGCCCACACACTGATGGTCATTAAGTCCAGATAAAAAGGACGTCTGCATCCCCGTCGCAGATATTGATTATCTAATGGCTTTAGAGGTTTGACCTGCCAGACCTTCGGACCAATCAGATGAGGGCGACGTTGAGGCGCGTCGTCGTATCTCCTGAGGTGCGGTGGCGGATCATCCCGATGAGCCGCCGTAAATGATATGATACTCCGTAGTGTGTGCAGACCAGGCCGAGGCTCTTGCTCACAGTCGCCACACGGTGGTCGCGCTCGCCGCAGCGGCTCGGCCGAGCACCGGTTCCACGCGCCGTTGCATCCCGTTAACACACACCACGGTCGCAGTGTGTCAGGGACGCAGTGACGCTCGACCGCTGGCTCCTTGGGATGAAATGAAGTGGAGGAACCAGAAGAGAGAGAGAGAGAGAGAGAGAGAGAGAGAGAGAGAGTGGCGCTGTGTGGGCTCCAGTCCAGCGTCTTGCAGCGGAGAAGGCTTCAGGGCCGATGGAACCTGCCAAAGCGCACAGGGAGCAGAGGCTATTTTAGGCCGTTCTCGGCCCCCCCCCCCCCCCCCCCCCCCCCCCCCCCCCCCCCCCCCCCCCCCCCCCCCCCCCCCCCCCCCCCCCCCCCCCCCCCCCCCCCCCCCCCCCCCCCCCCGACGCAGATTAAAAGTGTTCCGCTTAACCCTTTAATGGGGTCGTGGAGGGGGGGGGGTGCAGTTCTCATGTCCATCCACAGGAGAACGTTTAGGACGCTGGTTAGATACACCCTGGATGGTGCCAATCCGTAGCTGGGCACACACTCGCTCACACAAACACTATATAGGGGCAATTTAGAGTGGGGGCAGCATGGTGGCCTCTCGGCGCTGGGGATCCAGGTTCGAATTCTGATCTGGATGAAGTTTCCATGTTCTCCTCTGGGCCACATGGATTTCCACAGGGTTCTCCACAGTCCAAACACATGGATTTAAGGTAAATTGGCTGCTCCAATTTGCCCCATTTAGCGTGTGTACTTAGTGATGGATTGGCACCCTGTACTGAAACATTCGGATGGAACTTTGCATCCATGTTTGTGACCTGTGGGAGGAAACCGGAGAACCCGGAGCAAACCTCACCCAGATTGGGATTCGAACCGGGAGCTCCAAACACGCCCTCACGCCCTCTGCTGACTCACCTGGTAAACTGCCGGCTGTCTTCATGAACCTCCATCTCTTTGCTTTTGAACTCATTCAGTTCTTTGCGGATCGCAGCCTGACAACGGAAAGAACATCTGTCAGCAAACCCAGATTCTAGAACACGAACACTTCAAAAACAGAACGTAGACACGTCTTTCACACCCACAGAGTCACAGGACACAGGTGTCTCCGTCAGAGTTCACTTTCAAAAAAAGGACTGGATTACATCACAGAGAATCAGATTATTAATGATTTTGCTTTTAATAAACGCATTAATGAATCAAACCTTGTTTTTTTATTATAGTGTGTTTGTAAGAGTTTTATAAAAGCGATAAAACACTTAAGGTTGTGTATTATTGTGAATAAATCATGGGAAGGAGGTGGAGGTGTACTCCACTACACATCAGGACTCATAACACCCCTTTATGTGATTTATTCCAAATAATGCCACGCCCTCTGCTATTATTGAGAAAATAAATGTGACTGCAGACGATCGTGGAGACATCACACATCACAACCGGATATTAGTGTGTGGGTCCATTATTCTGTCCAGGCTCTGTGTGTTTTCTATGCTGTAATCACCCTTTAATATTAACATTAACACGCGTGGTGGCTGCGATTTCAGTGTAATGACCAGCAGGTGGCATCATAAGCCTTTAAAAAAAAATTTAAATTAAAAAAAAAATTATGCTTTTTCATATTAAATGACATTAATGAGAGCATGAAAAAACAAACATGACCTTCAATATGTATGTCCATACGAAGAGAGAACATACCAAACCAAAAATAAACAATCAAAAATCTAATTGAGAAAAATGATGATAATTAATGGCAACATACTTGCTTAGTTACAACTTAAGACTTTTTCTTAAGCTGGTTCTTTTTCCAGAACTAACTAGACTTAAACACGTAGCTACCGTTTAGTGTGCAAATTATTAAAAATGAAATAAAATTAAATTACTGAAAAAAATACATTTGATATTAAATAGAAATAGCAAGTCCCTAAAGTCAGAGTGCACCTGGTTCTTAAAGGAAACGGCGAGTGACGCACTGTGATTGGTATATTGCATGTGACGCCCAAAACACACTGATGAAACACAAGGACATGCCCCGAATCAAGCTGCGGAGCGCGCGGTTGACCGCTCCCTTTGTGCCGCTTCTTGGTGGTTTGTAAAGAGTACAGAAACGTTTGCAGAACCCTAAAGAATCATCCATTATCTTCCGCTTTATCCCATATTAGGGTCGTGGGGGGGGGGTTCCCCATGCCCATCCAGCGGAGAACGTTTCGGGCGCTGGGCAGATACACCCAGGACAGAACGCCAATCTATCACTGGGCACACACTCACTCACACAGACACACTCTATATGGGGCAATTTGGAGAACTCAGTTGACTTGATCCATGTTTTTGGACTGTGGGAGGAAACCGGAGAACCCGGAGGAAACCCACACGGACACGGGGAGAACATGGAAACTCCAGCCAGATGGGGATTTGAAACGGGAATCCCTAGTGCTGAGAGGAGAACATGCCAAACCACTAAGGCACCGTGCCGCCCACCCTGAAGAATGAGTATTGCAAATGTCATGGTGATCACACACACAGATTAGACACATAGATTAGACACAGGACCTACTTTTTCCGACGGAGTCAGTCTGGTCCAAGGTTTGTCGGCGCGCCGGTCATAGTCCTTCGCCTCGGTCACCTCCACGTACTCGTTAAAACGCAGGATCCTCCGGGCGACCAGTTCTGCAACAGTGGGTCTGAGGCTCAGCTGCAACGAAAACAGAACACACGGCTCTGAAGGGTTTCTTTAGCGCTGCACACAAACACATGGAGAACCTACAGTATGGTACCAAGAGTAAATCAATTGGCAGCAATGCAATGCTTGGTGTGGTACAGAATCAAAGTCCGGTCCCTCTAAAAAAAGGCTTCTGCTTAATCATTTATTGGGGGGGGGGGGTGTTCCCCATGTCCATCCATTGGAGAACATTCCGGGCGCTGGGCAGATACACCCAGGACAGGGTGCCAATCAGACACACACTATATAGGGGCAATTTAGAGCATCCAATTCACTTAAAATCCATGTTTTTGGACTGTGGGAGGACATCGGAGAACCCGGAGGGGGAGGGAGGGGTTCCCCATGTCCATCCAGTAGAGAACATTCTGGGCACTGGGCGGATACACCCAGGACAGGGTGTAGGGCCAGACACACACACACACACACACACACACACACACTATATATGGGGGCAATTTAGAGCATCCAATTCACTTCAAATCCATGTTTTTGGACTGTGGGAGGACATCGGAGAACCCAGAGGAAACCCATGCAGACACAGGGAGACAGGTCAGAAAACGCCACGAGATGTGACGCCACAACTTCAGGTCTGTCGGAAGAAAAGGCGCCTAAACTTTTGAACAGTACTGTGGGTTCCTTTAAAATGGGTTCATTGCTTCTGAAAACAGCCCCCAATATAAACTCCACCCCCTTTAATCCACCATCAATCCTGCCTTTCTCTTTTACGGTTTACAACGTGAAGCCTTATGTCCACCAGGTGGCGGTATATTCTACTGATACATTCCTGATTGAATCAGCATGTAAACAAATGCTAAACAAAATAAAGAACCGAGTTCCGTTCAGAACAACAGTCTGCTTTACGGTCAGTCCTTCGTACCTTGCGAGAGAGCCGGCGTTTAATTTCTTGTTTGGCTTCTTGCTCCTCTTCCACGTTCTTCTCTGCAGTGAGACACCACAAACAGTCAGACAGACGTATGGACATGGGTATGAGGGCGGGAGGCATACAAATATTACCTTCTAATGTGAATAATAACAACAGATATAGAATTTAAATTAGATAGAGCAGGTTATTAATACTTCCATCCATCCATTATCTTCCACTTAATCCTCTATTAGGGCTGGGGGGGGGGGGGGTTCCCATGCCCATCCAGGGGAGAAAGTTTTCGGGCGCTGGGCAGGACGCCAATCTATCACTGGGCACACACTCACACTCTATATGGGGCAATTTGGAGAACTCATGACCTTGATCCATGTTTTTGGACTGTGGGAGGAAACCGGAGAACCCACGCGGACACGGGGAGAACATGGAAACTCCACCCAGATGGGGATTCGAACCGGGAATCCCTAGTGCTGAGAGGAGAACATGCCAAACCACTAAGCCACCGTGCCGCCCGGATAGGAATAATGCACCCAGCAAATAATCCCTGCTTTGTGGTGGTGCTCTGGGGTTTTGAGCATTAGAGAACAGAGTGCACAGTATGTCCTGTGGTCTACAAACTGTCCCCCGTGTTTAGGCACCAGTCCTGGATGGGAACTCTCTCAGGAACTCGCTCAGGAACTCGTTTAAAGGAACTCGTTTAAAGGAACCAAGGTGACTCTGCTCGGTAAAAAGAGGAGGTCGACCAAGAAAGCGCCTGACACGCCGCAATAGGATGTACGAATGAATTGTGGAAAAGTTCTAGAGACAGTCCCCGCCCCATTAACACCCCCCCATCCCCACCACACACACACACACACACGGCTCAAACGCAATAGATATTTTCCCTCAAACTTACAGATGAATGTCATAACCCTGCGTTTCAATCTCGCCGTACAGCCACACAAATCTATCACCATAAACCAGCACGACATTGAAAAGCACTTTGGGCCGGCGGCGAGCGCCAAGCCCCCGTCCATTAGCCTGCGACGTCTCAGAGCCAGACGGCGAGGCTGAGCGGCAGCAACGCCATACTTGGTGCGAACGCAAAGATTTAAGGGGCTTACGTAAAGAAAGAAAGAAAGAAAAAACGTCTGATGATGGAAAACAAAGTGTTTACTAACGTTTCAGAATGTTCCTCTGCTCCAGCTCCTCGGTCGTGGGTCTCTGACTCAGGCGTCTGCGGGGGGACACAAGAGGACATCATCGCAACCTTAATAAGACAAGATGGACCTTCATTTGTCCCACAATGGGGACTATATAAGCCTCACAGAGGGTTCATTTATACAAGATGATCAGAACGTGGGGCGGCACGGTGGCTTAGTGGTTTAGCATGTTCTCCTCTCAGCACTGGGGGTTCGAATCCCGCTCTGGGTGGAGTTTTCATGTTCTCCGCATTCCTCCCACAGTCCAAAAACATGGATCAAGGTCAATTGAGTTCTCCAAATTGCCCCATATAGAGTGTGTCTGTGTGAGTGAGTGTGTGCCCAGCGGTAGATTGGCGCCCTGTCCTGGGTCTATCTGCCCAGCGCCCGAAACGTTCTCCCCTGGATGGGCATGGGGAACCCCACCCCGACCCCAATAGAGGATAAAGTGGAAGATAATGGATGGATGGATGAGAACGTGTGCAGAACGTAGGAACAGAAGTATTCAGACAGTATTCTTGACTTTTGGGAGCTGAAAATGAAAAGGGCTGACTGCTGCTTCATGTTCCTCACGGTCTCCCACGTCAGTTCTGCGGCGTGTGTACATTTTAAGAGCCGTGACTGTAAACAGGAAACGTCCGGAGGAAGAGCTCGGCGGTGCAGCGACAGACCACAAGGGGAAAAAAAAAAAAAAACATCTCTCCGTAGAAGCAAATAAAATACCTCTCCATGTGTTTGGGGGTAATCCAGGACTTAAAACCCATAGAACGGGGCTTGCCTTTGAAGGAGGGCCTGCAGGGGCCTCGGTTGGCCCCATGCGTCCTTAGGGTCTCCCTCACCTCACTGCATGTCCCGCCCCAGCTCCTTATACCTGACCTCTGATCAGCAGAACCTCCTGCCGCTGCGTTAATTGCAGGTGATTATGGAGCACGTTGGCGTTGCCATGCCGATATAACAACGTGATGCTGTCTGTCGGTAAGCGGGGACACCGACGGTGGTGTTCCGTCTCGGTGACGAGTGCTTCGTTCGGTACAGGACGTAAATCCACGTCACCTCACTAGTTTCGAGCCGATCTGCTGCCGCAGCTCCTGCCTCTCGGTTTCCGACGTCCTCGGCAGGATGTTCTTCTCCTCCAGCTCTCGTTTGCTCGGCCGGTTGCCGAGTTTTATGGCGAGCGTGTCCCTGCGTCGGATTTTACTGGCAAGGGAACCTGCGGAGGACAAAATATCCTTTTCAGCCTCTCGCTGGCACTCGCGCTCTGTCACAATGATGAGCTCATACAGCGAGGGTGGAGGTAAAATTAGAGACGGAGCTCCAGACAGAAAAAGACAAAAAAAAAATAAACTCAAAGATCGAGGACAAGACCGACTGAGAGGAGCGATGGAATATAGATTCAGTGTTTTATAGAACAGTGCAGAACTGTGGCTCCTACAGACATATATATATGGATAGAGAAATAGATAGAGAGAGAGAGCGAGAGAGAGATACACACATACGTATATACATACATAAACACAGATGCTGTATACACACACACACAACCAAAAAAAAANTATATATATATATATATATATATATATATATATATATATATATATATATATATATATATATATATATATATATGTACACACATATACACTTATACTGTATACACGCAAATATATATATAATATATATTTATATACAAATAATAATATATTAATAATAATAATATATATATACAAATATAAATATATATATATATATTCTGTAAACATTTAATATTAAAGTTCACTTTAAAATTATTCTCATTATTTTATTATTTAATTAGTGAAACTGATCTGCTGTTATGTTTGTGTTTGTGGTTTTAACATCTTTAACATCGTCAGCATGTTGCTGACCTGCAGGAGGAAATGGAAGCGTCACAAACATCCATGCAAACCAGAAACTAACTTTACACACGGCACACAGACACAACCTGGTTCTCCACCCGGGACTCAAACTCAGAACCTGGTTCTCCACCCGGGACTCAAACTCAGAACCTGGTTCTCCACCCGGGTCTCAAACTCAGAACCTTGTTGCTGTGAGCCCCATGTGCCTCTAATCTGACAGAGTGATCGATCGGTTGTTTACTGATCTATAAAGACAAATCTCACACTCCGTACTCCATACACTTCTTAGATAGCAGCTTAATGGGTTAAGTCATTTTTAAGAACATACTGCATGTTGAGAGGTAAATCCATCCCATAATTTAGCATCAGTGTAATATTTGATGGCTTACTGAGTTAATAATAAGCTGTTGTTAAAACTAATAAGGATTGTTATTCATTCTAAAGTGTTACAAAAATTTATAATTGAAACATCGTGATTTTACAGATGCATCCAAACACATACTTGATGTATACTCGTCTTCTTCATCCTCCTCCTCCTCATCTTTATAAAGCACGGGCCCATCCGAGTCGGAGTCATTGGCCTGTGATTGGCCATCCTCGTTGTTGGGAATGATGGTGACCTCGGGACTCTCCACGTTGACCCCCTGTGGTTTCCAGCTTCCATCCCTCCTACAGTAAACAGCAGACAGGAGGCATTTTAATCTGACATGGTCTCCAAACACCAATCTGATCTGCGATCTGAAAGCCCCGGAGTCCGACTCGCTCATAAAGCATCTAATGTTACAATTCATCAGATGCAATATGTAATGTAATGCAGCATTAGAGCTCAAACGGCCCCTGGGGCAAAGCGGCGGGCATGATGGCAGCAAACTGTCTCTGCACCAGTGTCATTACCTTCAACAGATCTGCAAACACTGTTAATCTGCTGCGGGGGTTACGCAGGAAGTGAGGTCACTGTTATCAGCAGACGAGAAAAAAAACTGCAACCGCCATCGTAACAATTATGAATATGACATTAAATTATATATGTATATATACACAAACTGATATATATTATGTGTGAGTGTGTGCCCAGCGATAGATTGCCCCCCTGTCCTGGGTGTATCTGCCCAGCGCCCGAAACGTTCTCCCCTGGCTGGGCATGGGGAACCCCCCCGCAACCATAATAGAGGATAAAGCGGAAGATAATGGATGGATGGACATTAAATTATATAAGTATATATACACAAACACATATTATAATTTGTATATATATATATATATATATATATATATATAAATATGTTAGTGCTTTATCCAGTTGCTGGTTGGTATTGGTATTTAAAGAATAAACATGTTGCTCATAAACTGATTCCATGCTTATTAATTTTCACTTCCATGGAAACTCAATAAATGTTATAAAATCCTCCTTTAATAAAGTTTTTGTAAACACACGCAAACACTGAACCAGATAAGCTTCATGTAATAAACGTTGTGTGGCTTCAGGAATCATTAACATGTGGTAGTGTGGATATATACAAACCCACACACACACATATATATATATATATATATATATATATATACACACACACACACATTGTACATATAAAAATGTGTATATGTATTACACATACGATATCCACACCACATGTACCTATGTATGTAATATATATATATATATATACATACATATACATACATACACACACACATATATACACACACACACACACTATATATATATATATATATATATATATATATATACTTAAACTTGGGTTCCGAACCCCCACCTTCAGATTATATCCCCCCCCGCAGCTTGTAGTCCACCACCCTCAACCCACCAGCATGCAGGAGTATTCATTCATTCATTATCTTCTGCTTATCCTCTATTAGGGTCGCGGTGGGGTTCCCCATGCCCATCCAGGGGAGAACGTCTCGGGCGCTGGGCAGATAGACCCAGGACAGGGCGCCAATCCATCGCTGGGAACACACTCACTCACACATACACACTCTAAATTGGGCAATTTTTGAGAATTCAATTAACTTGATCCATGTTTTTGGACTGTGGGAGGAAACCGGAGAACCCGGAGGAAACCCACGCAGACACGGGGAGAAC
>JAFMOD010000113.1:1339852-1364734 GCA_019802435.1 Corydoras maculifer
CTGGGAACACACTCACTCACACATACACACTCTAAATTGGGCAATTTTTGAGAATTCAATTAACTTGATCCATGTTTTTGGACTGTGGGAGGAAACCGGAGAACCCGGAGGAAACCCACGCAGACACGGGGAGAACATGGAAACTCCACCCAGATGGGGATTCGAACCGGGAATCCCCAGCGCTGAGAGGCGAATGTGCTAACCACTAAGCCACCGTGCCGCCCCATGCAGGAGTAAACCTGCCAAATTTCATATAATGACATCATAATGTTACACATCATTAAACTCGGTCAGGGATTAATGTATGGTGTATTCCTGATCAGGTTGATGGACTGTCTCTCACCGCTGTTCTTCAGTCGCTCCTTCTCTTTTCTCTGGATTCGTCTCCTCCTCCGACGTTCCTGTGGAAACTCCGTTGGACGTGCTGGACGTCTCCCCCACGGCCTCCTTCTCACGGGGCTGACTTCCCTCCAACTCAACAGACGATTCAGACCTCCTCTTACTAGTGTCACCCACCGGGGGCGCCTCTCTGCCCAACTTTCCATCGGCGCTCGATGCGGGACGGACAGTTTTAGGGTCTTTGGTTGAGGAGTTATCTCTGGACTTCCTCTCGCTGGCAGCTGGAGCTTTGGGACCAGGCTGAGGGGACCGGGACTTTTTTCCAGGTTTCGTCTCGGGTGGAGTCAGTTCAGAGGCTGGGTTTTTGAGGGTCTTCGCTCCGCTCGTTGAAGCCTGTCCGGAGCTTTTAGGCGTCCCAGATGCTTTTTTAGTATTGGAGGACTTGGCTGTGGGAAAAAAAAGGGTCAGAATTCATTGTAAGCAAATCCACCTTAATGACATCATTAAACAATTACTGTGTACAGAACCCATCAAAAGTTTGGACACGCCCCCTTTTAGCTCCGCTTATTCTCCATGTTCTCAGTCTAGAATTGTATAACTACAAAGTCCACTTTACAGGAAGTGTTTTGTCTGGTATTGTATATACGGTTCATTAAAGGCATAACGGCTTCTTTAATCCTGATCAATTCAGCCGGACTCTTCTGCAAATCCTGATCAATATATATATAAACATGTGAAACCATGTCACGTGGAACATACTGTGTTCTGTTTCCTGTTCCTTTATGCTCTGTTAATTTTGCTGAATATTTAAAAAATGTGACGCAATAATAATCCGCAGGCAAATCAACCAGAGCCGAAACCGGTCCTCACAAACACTTTTAATCCTACAGGGTTTAAGAGAAACCTTTAACACCATGTTACTTATTGTACTAATCTCTTTCACATTATATATGTATATATATATATATGTGTGTGTGTGTGTGTGTGTGTATGTATATATATATATATATATATATATATATATATATATATATATATATATATATATATATAGAGCACTACATAACAACAACTGACCGAGAGCTACCCCCTCTTTGTACACAGTGCGACGTGCATGACCATAGAGGTTAAGAAAATAGCATGCAAAACACAGGGCGTCATTCTCAGGCGTCGCATGTCATGCAGAATAGAAGACGACCGCAGGCAGCCGTCACTTCCGCACACAGGGAGGTCATGTCATGCATGCATTTAACCCATCACACCAACCTTACAGATCGCCTGACTTATTACAGACAGTCAAAGAATTACAATCGGAGAGTAAACAGAAAGGGTGGAGTTAAAAAAAGAGTTTAAGAATATACAGATCCTGTCCTGCTGTAGAACTGAACTTCCTGTTTTTTTTTCCGCCAAGGGCATCATTTCAGGGTTAAATGACCCCAGCTTTTATTAGGTTACAAACTTTAGACACATCCCCTTTTTTGCACATGTTCTCAGTTCCTCTTACTGTAAAGATAGACATTGGTGTTACAATATTGTTTGTGTTCTGCAGTACATACTGTGTACTCTGTTCTCTAATGGTCAGAACCCCAATAGTACCACCACAGAAAAACCCCCCTCACCACATCAGTGTCACTGCAGAACTGACGATCAACAATCCACCACCCAAATGATACCTGTTCTGTGATGCTCCTGATCAACAGAGAACAGAGAACCAACAGGGGACTAACAACAACACAGAACACAGATGGACTACAGTCTGGAATCATAAAACTACAAAGTCCATCTATAGGATAAGTGAAGGGCAAGACGGGAATGGGGCGTGTCCAAACTTTTGACAGGTACAGTATATATGGACTTTACATTTTATACAGAACCCATACATCCATCTATTATCTTCCACTTAATCCTCTACTAGGGTCGTGGGGGGGGGTTCCCCATGCCCATCCAGGGGAGAACGTCTCGGGCGCTGGGCAGATACACCCAGGACAGGGGGGGCAATCTATCACTGGACACACACTCACTCACACAGACACACTCTATATGGGGCAATTTGGAGAATTCAGTTGACTTTGATCCATGTTTTTGGACTGTGGGAGGAAACCGGAGAACCCTGAGGAAACCCACGCGGACACGAGGAGATCATGGAGACTCCACCCAGATTAGGATTCAAGCCGGGAACCCCCAGCGCTGAGAGGAAAACATGCCAACCACTAAGCCACGGTGCCGCCCCCTTATACAGAACCATTAATGCAAATGGCTTTCATATCATTCATTCATTCATTATCTTCCGCTTCATCCTCTATTAGGGTCGCGGTGGGGTTCCAAATGCCCATCCAGGGGAGAACGTCTCGGGTACACCCAGGACAGGGTGCCAATCCATCGCTGGGCACACACTCACTCACACACACACACTCTATATGGGGCAATTTTGGAGAACTCAATTAACTTGATCCATGTTTTTGGACTGTGGGAGGAAACCGGGGAACCCGGAGGAAACCCACGCAGACACGGGAAGAACATGGAAACTCCACCCAGATGGGGATTCGAACCGGGAATCCCTAGTGCTGAGAGGAGAACATGCTAAACCACTAAGCCACCGTGCCGCCCCCTTATACAGAACCATTATTGCAAATGGCTTTCATATCAAATAAATAAAATACAAATCAAACATTAAAACATATCTCTGTGATTTTAAAGCAAAGCTCGGGATTAGAAAACTTGTGCAAATAAAATAGAGAGGGTTTGAGAATCAGAAGTGGGCGGAGCGTCTTCATGCACAGCACATCCATCCACTGCGTATGGGCCCGCCATGCCGCCGCGGCGTACTCACCCGTCCCCCGAGCGCCGTTTCGTGGGGTTTGTTTGGGCGGCGGAGCCGAAGCCTGCTTAGTTGTGCCCTTTGATACCTTCTTACCCCCCGTCTTGGCATCCTTTCTAACCTCCGCACTCGCCGAACCACCCGAGGCTTTGCCAGAGGCGGCCGGTTGTCGTTTAGCGGCGGGTTTCTGAGCCGCCGACGTGCCGGCCTGCGGGCTGCGTGGCTTGGCTTTGGTTGGCACAGACGCGCAGATGGCACCGCGGCACTCTAGTGCAGCGGAAATGGAGATGGATGCAAACGAGGTTTACAGACAGACAGACAGACAGACAGACAGACAGACAAGCGGGTTTGGGTCCAATATAACAAGCCTGGTGAGTCAGGAATGGCATTATGGGATTGAATCTTAACTTGTGTCTACAGAAGGCATCCACCCCATCTAACCATGTCAGAGGATTAATTGATGATACTTAATTAATCCCGCAAAGGGGAAATTTTAATTAATTAGTAGATTCATATTAAGGACAGCATTAATTAAGTGGCTTAGTGGTTGGCACGTTCTCCTCTCAGCGCTGGGGATTCCCGGTTCGAATCCCTATGTGGGTGGAGTTTCCATGTCCTCCCCGTGTCCGCGTGGGTGTTCTCCGGGTTCTCCGGTTTCCTCCCACAGTCCAAAAACATGGATCAAGTCAATTGAGTTCTCCAAATTGCCCCATATAGAGTGTGTTTGTTCCCAGTTATAGATCGGCGTCCTATCCTGGGTCTATCTGCCCAGTGCCTAAACGTTCTCCCCTGGATGGGCATGGGCAACCCCCCTGCAACCCTAATATAGGATAAAGCGGGAGATAATGGATGGATGGAATATTAAGGCTGGCACGGTGGCTTATTGGTTGGTATGTTCTCCTCTCAGCACTAGGGATTCCCAGTTCGAATCCCCATCTGGGTGATTGCCCCATATGGAGTGTGTCTGTGTGAGTGAGAGTGTTCTCAGTGATAGATTGGCGTCCTGTCCTGGGTGTATCTGCCCAGCGCCCGAAACATTCTCCCCTGGATGGGCATGGGGAACCTCGACCCTAGTAGAGGATAAAGCTGAAGATAATGGAGTGATAAATCTTAAGACAGCATTGCTGGCTTTATACCATCTTCGGTACCTATCAGCATGTCTTTAAAGGTGTATCTCACACTGAAAGGACCTTTGGTTGCACCAAACCAGGAATCAAACCCAGGACCTACTTTCTGTAAGGAGAAAGCATCAACTTTTGCACCACTGTACCATCACCAGCCCAACATGTATCCATCATCTTCCCCCTAAACCTATACTCGGGCCTTTAGTGGTTCCTCATGCCCATCCAGGGGAGAACGTTTCGGGCACCGGACAGATACACCCAGGACATTGCAGCAATCACTTTCTGAGCACACACTTTCATATAGGGGCAATTTAGATGGGGGCAATTAACCTAGAATCCATGTTTTTGGACTGTGGGAGGAAACCGAAGAACAGGAGAACCTATACAGACACGAGGAGAACATGGAACAACTCTGGAACAAAACTGGAACCCCAGCACTGAGAGGAGAACATGCCAACCATCACACCACCGCGCCACTCCAGACAATCCTTAATCATTAATTAGTTAACGTCTATATTAAACTTGGATAAAAATAAAGGGTGTGCTCAAACCCAGGACATCGAGACAAGGGCACTTAGTGTGAGTGCACTTGAAGAAGCACACTTCGACTCCGAGGCAGACTGCGAAGACGAGCACGGAATGAAGGAACACGGTGAATTGATGTCAAGACGTTTTAAAAATACACCACCTTCTACGTCTACAGTCAGCAACGTCACCTCCGTCGTCTCATCGGCGGGGGTGTCTGTAGACTCGATGTCCACTTTGACTTCCTCTGCAACTCCTTCAGGAAGCGCATGACCGTTTAAGGTCTCTGTGCTCTGCGAGTCATCTGCAGGAGAGCAGAAGGTCATCAGAGGAAAAAAAAACTGACAAGAGACATGGACACGGGGGGGGGACGTCCACGTGAGCCGACCTTGATCCGGAATGAGGACTCCCTTTTTGATGAGCTCCTCACGTGTCTGTCGGGTGGAGATCTTCCTCTCGAGAACTGCGAGGGCAGAAAAATAGGGGCAGGCAATTACAACCGCTGGTTGAGCTGGATGCTGGATCCTGGAGATCATTTAGACCAGGCTTTTAAAAAAATAAATAAATAAAAAAAAAAATTTCCTCCTCCGGGGTGGCACGGTGGCTTAGAGGTTTAGCATGTTCTCCTCTCAGCACTAGGGATTCCCGGTTCGAATCTCAATCTGGGTGGAGTTTCCATGTTCTTCCCGTGTCCGCGTGGGTTTCCTCCGGGTTCTCCGGTTTCCTCCCACAGTCCAAAAACATGGATCAAGGTCTATTGAATTCTCCAAATTGCCCCATATAGAGTGTGTGTGTGTTTCAGGTGCTGGGCAGATACACCCAGGACGCCAATCTATCGCTGGGCACACATTCACTCACACAGACACACTCTATATGGGACAATTTGGAGAATTCAATTCACCTTGATCCAATTCACGTAACCACTAAGCCACCGTAATTATTATTATTAATAATAATAATTTTAAAAAAGGAGAAGGACGGGGATAATTATTTGGATGAGCAGTGGATCATCAAACACAGTATTGCAAAAAACAATAAATATAATTAGACTCCTAAATTCTAATTAGCTTTATTGAATGTGATGTAATTAGAGTGATGTCATTAACTATAAACTATAAAAAAAGGAGCTTTTCAGAAGAAATAAGGGAACACCTTTGGACAGATCCTGAAACTTGTCGCTGGTTCTCTTCTTCCTCCACTTCCAGGGTTTGAAGATTTTTCCTAAAGACGACAGCTTTCCCTTCCCCTTCAGCTGAGAGGCCTGGGATCCGCCCACGACGACATCACAGTTGGACAGCGAGGATTTCTCCAGTCCCTCCACTGCAAAGAGAAGCACGGCGGGATGAGACAGAGGACACGGTTAATACTTCAAACTATTATTAGTTAAAACTATTATTATTATTATTATTATTACTCAAGTAAAACACTCAGTGTTGGGTCGTTGAGCGGTAAGCACTTGTTTTCAGATAAGAAATCCTGCTACATACTGTAACTGCACACGGTCGTTATCAACCCAACGTTAATTACCACAAGGTCACGATTTAAAGCTAAGATTATTATTAGCAAAGAATTACCATCAACCACCAGAAAACATTACCGAAGCATTACACGTCCCACAACGTAATAAATAACGTCGCTCTCATCCTTCCGTAAAGTGGAGAGAGCACAAAACCCTGACACAAAAATATTAATCAACCAGCCTTAATCGTTAATCGTTACCAGGACACAGCGTTTTAAATAACTGAAGATCATTTGGTCTGGTATGGCGTGTGGATGATGTGCCTGTTGCTAGGTTACACCATACAACACTAAGTTCCTATTGTGACCTCAACTTCAATTACATATAGATAACTCTAAAACTGAATAGATACTAAAAACATGGTCCATGTGGTCGTTTGGGGTCTTATCTGCACCCCCTTTGAGGTTCCTTCACTCCACACTGGGTGGTGAACGTCTGGATGTGGGTTTAATACCAGTGTTTTAGTTTTTTTGGGTTCATGGTTAAGTAATGAACACACAGAGGTTAAATGTGAGTGGTTAACCTTTAAGTAGAGCAGCCACGTGGTGGTGTTTTCTATGAGAAAATCACAGTGCTCCTCTATTAAATGTTTTACTCTTTACTCTCAACCACACACCCTGAAATACTGCAATACACCGAATACCAAGATCACCACGTGTATATGGAATTAATAATGAAATGACCATCACATCTGCCATATTTACTCTTTAGGACCCTGCGGATGGGTCTACATTCTGTACAACCACCAAGAAGGGGACCGTTCTCTTCACACGTCTCTAACAGTTCATTAGAACGAGTGTGAGCGAGATACGTCTCCACCCACGTCTCTGAGATCTCACACTGACGGTACGTTCCAGCGCTGATCACATCTTTCCATCGTCTCATTGATCCCTGATCTGATGATCTATTGCTTTTTAAAGTTATCGTTTTCCTTAAATGAATCATCTTCTGATGTTTCCATTCATCGTGATCTGCAGATGGTGGGACACCGATGAGCCGCAGCGCGGGGTCAGGTTTATTATGTTCTGTCTCTCAGGCTTTATGAGTCATTTATTCATAGAAGCACGGAGAACGTACGTGAATGGAGAACGTGTCAGATTAAAAGGAACCTGGGAGATATGTCCAAAATCAGAGTGTGTTTGTGTCCAGAGCGGTGATTATACACGACGTGAACTGAACCTTCTGACACAAAGGGCTTTATACATGTTCACATTAGACATGATGGTTCAAACACACACACACACACACACACACACACACACACACACACACACCATCAATTGTCCAAAGATGAAGTTAACAATATCGAACAGACTATAAAATTTTATGTTAAATTAAAGGAAAAATTATATGGTTTAACATTTAGGATCAAACCCTAAAAACACCAACACCCAAAGAACCTGACATAAAAATAAATAAATAAATAATTTAAAAAAAAAAAAAATATATATATATATATATATATATATATATATATATATATATATATATATATATATATACACACACAGATAGACACACAGTTACAAGGCAAGTTCTACGGATCAAGGGACCGATGGTGATCAGGTGATTTTTGATAATGAAACCTAAAGATGTTTTTTGTACCGTTTAAATAAAAAAAGGAAACAGAACCGAGTTAAAGTAGTTTTCATTCCGCTTTTTGTTCTGCACTCATGGCAACATGTTTCTTATTAGATTACTCACACCACTGGCTTACATCACCAGCTAAATATAGTGCGAGTGTGTGTGTGTGTGTGTGTGTGCGAGGTAGGGCTGGTTCGTTTCCTCGACTCGCTCGGGTTTTCATCCGAACCCAAATCTAAGACCATGTTCTAATTGAATCATGCTCTCCGAATCTCCTGCCATCACTCGACTGACTCATCACAATGAGACGGGGCTTTTATTCTAGAACAGAAAGTGCGAGGCCCGTTACTACAGACGGGAATTAAAGCTGTGCGGTGACCACTTACGTGCTTCGATTATTTGAGCTCGGCATTTCAGTTCCTGATTTGAAACGAGTTCTGCGCTCCATTAAGGACCGGAACCGATACAGCACATCGATTAGGGTCTATAATGACACTGTGCCTACAGAGCGGTGGAGCAGCATGGAAACAGGCTTTAGTGTTGATCAATACTAAAGACGGGTTTTGGGATCGTGCATAATTAAAGCAGTGTCTTGTCTGAGCTCTGACGTTCTGCGGACCCTCCCTCACTCTCACGCTGGATTAGAGATACAGATGAAACCTAAAGATGGTTCATGTTATGTACTGTACTGCACTCTAAGTGCATACTGAATCACGCTGAGGAACCTGAGCGAGCTGTAGAAGCACCTCCAAAACCATAATGAACAATGAAGAACGTCCTTCTTCACAACATCAGGAAGATCAGACCCTTCTTGACTGAACATGCTACCCAACTGTTTGTTCAAGCCCTAGTCCTATCCCGGCTTGATTATTGTAATGCGCTACTTGCCGGACTCCCAGCTTCCACAGTCAGACCTCTACAATTAATTCAGAACTCGTGTTCAAACAGCCCAAGTGAACTCATGTCCCTCCATCAGTCATGTCCTTCCATTGGCTCCCTGTAGCTGCTGCATTCAGTATAAGTCACTGACTCTGGCCTACAGAACCATTTCTGGATCTCCCCACTCAAAATACACTCCGACTCGTTCACTTCGCTCCAGTAATGATCGCCCCCTGGTGGTTCCACCTCCCCAAGGAGCTCATTCTCACTCCGTGGCGTTCAGCACTGCAACATGGTAGTACGATCTTCCCACCTCTGTCCGTAAGGCAGAATCACTAAGCAGTTTTAAGAAACTACTGAAGACGCATCTCTTTAACAAATACCAGTTGTAGGGGGAAAGGGGGGGGGGCAGCATTAAATATCAATCAGGTTTGATGAATGTACAGTGTGGTTGGTTTTCTCCATAACTTCTGACTTGTGATGTTCTCATTTGTAAGTCGCTTTGGATTAAAGCGTCGGCTAAATGTAAATGTAGAACGCTGAACGTTCTGTGTACTGATCAGCCATCAGTCTGCAGAGGAAATCAAGTCATCTTTCCCCCATAACTCTATTTACAACACATCACCAAGCAGCTTCATGAAAAGTGTGACCTCAGAAGATGTGAACCACAGATGAGGACTGTGATGGTCCTCTCAGGGTTTATTCACACTTGCACTTGCACTTATTCGCACATGCTCCTGCACAAGGTAAAAACAGTGTAACACTAATCTATGTGGTTTCACCAGAACATCATCAACAACATTGTGAGGTATCACATTCACAGGAGGACTGTGAGGTCGCCTTTGACTTTGAGGATACGTTGAATCATGAGGTCATTTTGGACCGTGATGGTCTACCATGATAGCACTCCCGACCGTGAGGGTGCTTTGGACTGTAAGGTCATTATTGGCCTTAAGGTTCCTCTAGACTGCGAGGGTGTGGATTACTGTGAGGGTCCTTTTAACTGTGAAGTCACTCTTGACCGTGACGTGAGGTCACTATGGGCCGAGAGGTCGTTATGGACTTTGAAGGCTGCTCAGGACAGTAAGGTCACTGATTACCATGAGGTCATTCTGGACCATGAGGTCCCTTTTGACCATGATAGCACTCCTGACCGTAAGGACGCTTTGGACTGTAAGGTCATTATTGACCTTAAGGTTCCTCTAGACTGCGAGGGTGTGGATTACTGTGAGGGTCCTTTTAACTGTGAAGTTAACTTTTAACTTTTAACTCTTGACCATGACGTGAGGTCACTATGGGCCGAGAGGTCGTTCTGGACATTGATGGTTGCTCAGGACAGTAAGGTCACCCATTACCGAGAGGTCATTCTGGACCATGATGGTCACTCTGGACCATCAGGGCGCTATGGACTAAGAGATCATTTTTGACCATGAGGTTCTTCTCAACCATGATGGTCGTTCTTGAGGTCTTTCCAGAGTGTAAGGTGGTTCATTACTGTGAGGTCGCTGTAGATCAAGAGGTCTTTCTGGAGTGTGAGCTCACTCCGGATCGTGAGGTCGTCCCAGATCGTGAGGTCACTCTTAACCTTAAGAATCACCTTGCACCATGGTGTCGTCTCTTTAAGATGAATACAATAGATGAACTCTGATCATCAAAAAACTAAACAGGTCGTCCGGAAGGTTAAATAACTGAGGATCAGAAGAAAAGCCCTTCGCCGGTGCTGAGGTCTGATGGAACAGCGAGTGTGACCCCGGGGCGTGATCAGGATTTATATGTGAATGGGTGGTGAAGCCAGGAAAGCAGTTCAGGTGCAGCGACGCTGACAGACGGGTTGTCTGTCTGTCTGTCTGTCTGTCTGTCTGTCTGTCTGTCTGTCTGTCTGTCTGTCTGTCTGTCTGTGCATTGGAAGATTAATGCACTCGTACAACAACCTTCGTACACCTCCATCACGCAGGCATTAGAACCTGATGGAGGTGAGTTTTGGAAAACCTGTTTATTTCCCAAAATGAAAACCCAAAGTGCCATATATGGGCATAAACACATGTTTTGGTCCCGAGACTGTGTCATGGTGGTACTGAATCCCCGGCACAAGGTCCCGGGTTCGATTCGCGGTTTAGGTGAACGAACGTCGTTTCTGCATCTGAGTGGGTTAACTCCTGGTTCTCCGGTTCCCTACCACATTTATGAAATCACCCTGACACCATCACCATTAAAACACACACACACACACGCACACACACACACACATCCATTATCTTCCGCTTAATCCTATATTAGGGTCGCGGGGGGTTCCCCATGCCCATCCATGGGAGATGGTTTTGGGCACTGGGCAGATACAGGACGCCAATATACCGCTGGGCACACACTCACTTACACAGACACACTCTATATGGGGCAATTTGGAGAACTCAATTGACTTGATCCATGTTTTTGGACTGTGGGAGGAAACCGGAGAACCCGGAGGAAACACACACGGACACAGAGAGAACATGGAAACTCCACCCAGATGGGGATTCGAACCGGGAATCCCTAGCGCTGAGAGGAGAACATGCTAAACCACTAAGCCACTCTGCCGCCCCACACACATGTATAATAATTGTAATCTGGACTATAGAGCATTTAAGGTTTCGATGGGATAGTATACACACACACACACACACACACACACTGTGTGTAAATGTTTTACTCTGTGCAGCTGATCATAAACATACTGTAGAAATCGTACCATCATCCAAAATGATTTTAGTTACACTCTGTGATTTTTCCTGCCTCCTCTCTCTCTTACTTTCTCTCTCGCCCTCTCTCTCTCTCGCCCTCTCTCTCTCTCGATCTCTCTCTTGCTCTCTCTCGCCCTCTCTCTCGCCCTCTCTCTCTTTCGATCTCTCTCTTGCTCTCTCTCTTGCTCTCTCTCGCCCTCTCTCTCGCCCTCTCTCTCTTTCGATCTCTCTTTCGATCTCTCTCTTGCTCTCTCTCTCTCGCCCTCTCTCTCTCGCTCGCTCATTGTGTTGCTTGGGCACACTCGTCACTTGAGTTACAGAAGTAAGGCCACTTTATTCTCTTCAGTGGTTATTTTCTGAGGCGCCGCTGATCTTGAATGTAGCTCTGTTATTACTGCACGCAATTCAGACATCACAAGTGGCTCACCCTCAAACACACTCACTACTTCATTAGATACATCACCGTCCTCCTGCCCTCACTGGTCATTATATAAGCTTTACTGACCTCATAGATGGACTTTGTAGTTCTACGGTTACAAACTGTAGTCCATCTGTTTCTCCACATACTTTGTCAGTCTCTAATAACGGTCTGGACCCCTACAGGACCATGACAGGTCAGATATTATTTAGATGGACGACAAACACAAACTTTGTAGCAACAGATGATGGATTCTCTCTGTTTTTACAGCTACAAGGTGGAGCAATGTGGTGGATGTGATTAATAGTGTATATCCATCCATTATCTTCCACTTTAACCTATATTAGGGTCGCGAGGGGGTTCCCCATGCCCATCTGGGGAGGACGTTTCGGGCTCTCGGCAGACACACCCAGGACAGGGCGCCAATCTATCACCGGATACACACTCACTCACACAGACACACTCTATATGGGGCAATTTGGCTTGATCCATGATCAATTGGCTTGATCAATTGACTTGATCCATGTTTTTGGACTGTGGGAGGAAACAGGAAAACCCAGAGGAAACCCATGCGGACACGGGGAGAACATGGAAACTCCACCCAGATGGGGATTCGAACCGGGAATCCCTAGTGCTGAGAGGAGAACATGCTAAATCACTAAGCCACCGTGCCGCCCTAATAGTGTATATACTAAGTGTATTTACCACCTAAATACTAATGAGAGGTCTTAAACACTTATTAGAAGGACTACAGTCTGTAATTCTGAAACTACAATGTCCATCTTCATGACAAGAACGATGATGATCTATATTGCACTGAAGCGACATAGAAACATAGAAAAGCAGCCAATCACAAACATTAAAACATAGTTCTTGAACTCCATCCCCAGATTTGAGTAAACAGTGTGTACAAGAGGTATTTTAAAATATTCTGAGGCATATATCAGTGTGTTATCAGTAGCATCTTAAAAAATAAAAAGACATAATGGACCAACAGTGACGTCGAGTCCTAATCGGCATCATCCAAGTGAGATATAAAAGCAACATGGAGGAAAAATCAATAGGTTCCAACAGGATCTTAACCAACGACTGGCAACTCACCACCCAAAGCAGATCTGATCCATTAGCGCCACTTCACTCTGACGTTCCTACTGGTGGTGTGAATGCAAATTATATTTAAAAAGCCATTCGTGGTCTGCAGTTTCCAGCGAAACACCTCAGCAGAAAGGTCCCATCATAAAAAACCCAGAACTGTTTGACCACAACGAACCCATGCCCAAGAACCCAGAGATAGCACAGTGTATTTAACTGCCATGTTGTGTCATTAGTATCTCAGCCACAGAGTTAAATTTGTGTGCCGCTAATGAGACCCTAGTTCTTTAGGTTCATTTAGTAGTCTGTATAGTTTCTCTACATTTCTACTTTGCTAGTCCCATTTACCTGGTTTCTAAATGATCAGGACCACGGTTACAGTATTATTAGGGTGGTGGATGATTCTCAGCATTGGTAACTAGACATTTTTGGTTATGGGACACCTCCAGCATGCCAGTGTCACTGCAGTGTCAAAAATCATCCACCACAATGTGGAGGTGAGGAGCATTTATTATCTTCCGCTTTATCCTGTACTAGGGTCACGGTTCCTCATGCCCATCTAGGGAAGAACATTGGGCAGATACACCCAGGACAGGTCGCCAATCTACCGCTGGGCATACACACACACACAGACTCCCGACTATCAAAAGCCCAAATTCATGTGGAGAAACTGATGTTTATTAAATTTTTGATTGATGGACAGTTCCCAAACACACCACCACTGTCACCACATTGTCTCTGCAGTGCTGTGATTCATCCACAACCCGAATAATACCTCGCCCTAAACACCAGAGAACAGAGTAAACAACAACAACAACAACAACTACAAAGTCTATTGGTCTAAAAAGTGGTTGATGATAAAATAAAGAAGTATTTCATCCATCCATTATCTTCTGCTTTATCCAATATATTAGGGTCACGGGGGGGGGGTTCTCCATGCCCAGGGGAGAACGTTTCGGGAGCTGGACAGATAGACCCAGAACAGGGCGTTAATCTATCACTGGACACAAACTCACTCACTCTATGTGGGGCAATTTGGAGAACTCAATTGACCTTGATCCATGTTTTTGGACTGTGGGAGGAAACCGGAGAACCCGGAGGAGAACATGGAGACTCCACCCAGATTGGGATTCGAACCAGGAATCCCTAGCGCTGAGAGGCGAACATGCCAAACCACTAAATCACCGTGCCATCCTTCAAGAGGTATTTAAACAATTTAAAAGTATTACCGCAAAGTTTATATTATTGTTTATAAAGTAGAATGCAACCTGATGAAGTGATTTAGAATAAAGAAATGAAGTTAATATTATAAATATATTATATTCAAAACACTAAATGCTGATAAATCACTCAAGTGAAAACCTACAGGGCCGCGTCCCAAACAGCACTTCTACCCTAGTCTCCTAAAATAACCGTCAAATGAATCGAACGCGCAAAACTTTGACACTTCAGGCGGAATTTAGTGCCGGGAAGTGTGGTTTGGGACGCGGCCAACAGTCAGAGCCGAAACTTCCCAGCAGAGGCGGCTCGAGAAAGCGAGCGAACACCATGCCCGAAAAAAGAGGCTCCAGCGGCGGATAGGACGCCACCGCAGACCCGGCTCTCACTCAGTCACTCACCCGCAGGCTCCTGAGCCACACTCGACACTGACGTTTGTCCCATGGCCGACCGTGCTCCGTGAAAAAGGGCGGTCAAAGTGAGAACAGCATGCCGGGTCGGTCTCACCGTCACCGGCGGACAGCGCCGAGGGCTCCGGTTAACCGAAGCTCCATCCCAGCCGCAGGACGGACCGCCGTGAAGACGCTCGGCTGGCGGTCATTCCTTCACGGAGCCCTTGTGAGCATATCTGAGAAGTTGTCGGGGAGGAAGTGGCCTGGCTCCTCCTTTAACACTCACACACACAGCAGGCCCTTTACATTCCCCACGAACCCGCCGGCCTCCTGAACAGATCTCTGCACGGCGTTCCGTACGGCTGATCTGCGAGCACACGTCACCGCGATGAGCACAGCGGTCCGCCGGCCAGCATGATAACCCGAATAAAGGAACGCTGCCCCGTGAAATAAGTCAGGATTTGATCCATGACCTGCCCTATTTTTTAATAGAAAGAGAGATATGTATTCTGTTTGGGGTGCTGTGGCTCTGAACGACGTTCCGTACAGGCCCGGCCATCCATCAGGGAACATCCACCCACATTTCCATTTTCCATTTGGTCATTTATCGGAGGAAAACCACGCGAACACAGGGTTAATCATAACACCCCTGGAGCAATGAGGGTAAAGGGTCTTGCTCAAGGACACACACTGGTAACTTCAGTGGACCTGGGATTTGAACCCCCAACCTTCAGATTGATAGCCCAACACCCTGACCACTGAGCTGCCGCGCCCTTGGGTATGAATCCCTAGCGCTGAGAGGCTAACGTGCTGACCACTAAGCCGCCCTCACTGCGAAACATTCATTCATTCATTATCTCCCGCTTTATCCTCTATTAGGGTCGGGGGGGGGGGTTCCCCATGCCCATCCAGGGGAGAACGTCTCGGGGGCTGGGCAGATAGACCCAGGACAGGGCGCCAATCCATCGCTGGGCACACACTCACTCACTCACACACACACACACACTCTATATGGGGCAATTTGGAGAATTCAATTGACTTGATCCATGTTGTTGGACTGTGGGAGAAAACCAGAGAACCCGGAGGAAACCCACGCGGACACAGGGAGAACATGGAAACTCCACCCAGATGGGGATTCGAACCGGGAATCCCTAGCGCTGAGAGGCGATCGTGCTGACCACTAAGCCACCATGCCGCCCTCACTTCGAAACAAATAGTTTAAATACTTTATTGCTCAAAACGCATTTAAAAGTAAAGTAACCCAAATATCCCCAATATATGTCCCTTTGAGTGGATGGTTTTTGATGACCGTAACTTTTAAAACACCAACAAGCCGATTATAACTTCAAAAGTGTACACATCATCTGCGTCGCTATAGAATGGCATATTATAAACCCTGACAAATGTGTTTGGTGTCATTAAAATCGAAAACACCTCAAAATAGTTTGAAGATAAAGCTTCCTTTGTTTTTAAACAATGTGCCGTTCTGATTTCATTCTTCATCTGAAGACGGCACGACGGGTTTGTTCACCTCACAGTGCAGTGGATTATGTAACGAAGTTAATCAAAGCATGAAACTCATTCATTCATTATCTTCCGCTTATCCTCTATTAGGGTCGCGGGGGGGGTTCCCCATGCCCATCCAGGGGAGAACGTCTCGGGCGCTGGGCAGATAGATCTAGGACAGGGCGCCAATCCATCGCTGGGCATACACTCACTCACACAAACACACTCTCTATGGGGCAATTTTTTGAGAATTCAATTGACTTGATCCATGTTTTTGGACTGTGGGAGGAAACCGGAGAACCCGGAGGAAACCCACACAAAAATGGGGAGAACATGGAAACTCCACCCAGATGGGGATTCGAACCGGGAATCCCTAGCGCTGAGAGGAGAACATGCTAAACCACTAAGCCACCGTGCAAAAAAAAACAAAAAAAACATAGAAATAAACCTTTGTCAGCATGCAGAAAAAATAATTCATGCTTTAATAATCTCCCTGCAGGTCGTTTTTATAACTCACTGCTAAAACTCACATTCGTTCCGTTCACACTGGGAACAGTTTGCGTATGTAGACGTTGATTTATGTTTAATGCCCTTATTTAAATGGCTGTAGACAATTTGGCGTTTCTTCTTCGTTCGGTGCATTTATTTTTATATTATATCATCATTTCCCTTTAACTGCAAAATATCAGTTTCTGTGTTTGCTTTGGTGCCGGAGTCCAGATCCACACGGCTTCCTGCCGAAGAGGCTAAAAGCGTCACTGGCTTCACTTCTCCTTTGGCTCTGTTCGTCCAGGGTGCGTGGGAGGGATCCTGTCCGGAAGTCTTACGGAAACAAGTCCACTCTGGAGCTGGAAAGCATTGTTTCACATGCCGAGGTTCTCATCCAGCTGCAGCTCTCCACCCCTTCCCCTCTTCCTGAGCACTCGCATCACTATTACAATAGAAGTTCACATTTACAAGCCTCTGGTGCAGAATTTGGGTTTCATCGCAGCACACTTCCAATAAATTCCACCACATCAGTTCACCGATGCTTTACCTGTCTTCAGACGGAATGCCACAGGTGGGGTCATCTATTAGAATCATCCATCCATTATCTTCCGCTTTATGTTCTATTAGGGTCGCGGGGGGTTCCCCATGCCCACCCAGGGGAGAATGTTTCGGGCGCTGGGCAGATACACCCAGGACATTCTCCCCTGGATGGGCATGAGGAACCCCCCCACAACCCTACTAGTGGATGAAGCGGAAGATAATGGATGGAATTGACCTGGAATTGAACCACGCGGACACGGGGAGGACATGGAAACTCCACCCAGATTGAGATTCGAACCAGCATTGTCCTCATGTAATGCAACTCACTGAACCTTCTTCCTTCGCGTTACTGATGTTTACATTATGGCTGAAACTGGATGCCATGTTGTCCAAACAAAACCTAAACGAAACAATGGTCTAGAGTATCCTTGTAAGAACCAAAGAACGTAGAATAAACGAAACGCCCAGGAGAAACCATTCATACACGAGGAGAACATGCAAACTCCACTCAAAAAAAAAAACTATGATCACAGCACCTGAGAATCAAACCTGGGACCCAACAGCTGCTCCAGCAAATCTCTGTTTGAAACTAATACTCCTCACAAACTGCTCGATGTGTCTGTGAGCTCACTTCCCCTTTATGTTTTTATAAAGGGTTTATTTAACATGACGTATATAAAGTACTGCCATACAGTTTTGAGCAAACATTTGCACAGCGCTGCTCGTATTTCACTGTGTGAACACAGTCTGTACTGACAACCCACTGCACATTTTATTGCACAGTTAACATTTATTCACAGAGGCAAAACGTATAATACGGTCTGTGCAGAATTAACAGGTGATAACATCCATCCATCCATCCATTATCTTCCGCTTCATCCTCTATTAGGGTCGCGGGGGGTTCCCCATGCCCATCCAGGGGAAAACGTTTCGGGCGCTGGGCAGATACACCCAGGACAGGTTGCCAATCTATCACTGGATACACACTCACTCACACACACACTCTATATGGGGCAATTTGGAGAACTCAATTGACTTGATCCATGTTTTTGGACTGTGGGAGGAAACCGGAGAACCCAAAGGAAACCTATGTGGACACAGGGAGAACATGGAAACTCCACCCAGATTGGGATTCGAAGCGGGAATCCCTAGCGCTGAGAGGAGAACATGCTAAACCACTAAGCCACTGTGCTGCCCGGTAATAACATTTATTTCTTATATTTATAAGTATGACATGCCCAGCGATGAATTGGCGCCCTGTCCTGGGTGCCCAGTGCCCGAAACGTGCCCCCCCCATCAGCGCTAGGGATTCCCGGTTCGAATCCCTATGTGGGTGTAGTTTCCATGTTCTCCCCGTGTCCGCGTGGGTTTCCTCCCACAGTGTAAAGACATGGATTAAGGTCAATTGAATTCTCCAAATTGCCCCATATAGAGTGTGTTTGAGTAAGTGAGTGTGTGCCCAGCGATAGATTGGCGCCCTGTCCTGGGTGTATCTGCCCAGCGCCCGAAACTTTCTCCCCTGGATACGCATGGGAAAGCCCCCCCCCCCACATGTATGACATCCAGCCAAATAAATAAAGACCTTCAGATAGTCCAGCTGTGGGGTGTTAGGGGTTAAACTGGGGGTGTGTGTTTGTATAAGACTATAAGCCTTTAATGGAGCTGCTTAGTAATACATGTCAAAGTGTTAAGTGTTGTTAAAGTCGTTTAAGGAACATATTTACTTGACATTTTCTTAGTCGCCTCCTTTTTCCACACAGATTGTTTAGTTTATTGCTATATAGATGGACTTTGTAGTTCTGTAATTACAAACTGTAGTCCATCTATTTGGTTTTACAATGTTCTCGAATGCTCAGGACCTTCACAGTCCCATCACAGAGTGGGTACAGTTCAGGTGGTGGATGATTCTCATGTGAATTAGACATGAAACACCTCAGATACTTCATTATTTTAAGTAATAGTAATTTAGTGTATAGTTTCCTGTGAGTACTGATTAGATGAACACTGGATGTGTGTGATGGAGTGCACAGTAAAGGCACACAGTAAGTGTTTAAAAGCATCAGCAACACTGTACTCAATACCACAAGTACTCAATAGCATCCACCACCCAAATACACAGTATGTAGAGAAACAAATGGACTGCAGTATGGAAATGTAGAACTACAAAGATCATCCATCCATCTTCTTCCTCTTTATCCTCTATTAGGGTCGCGGGGGGTTCCCCATGCCCATCCAAGGGAGAACGTCTCGGGCGCTGGGCAGATACACCCAGGACAGGACGCCAATCCATCACTGGACACACACTCACTCACACAGGCACACTCTATATGGGGCAATTTGGAGAACTTAATTGACTTGAACCATGTTTTTGGACTGTGGGAGGAAACCGGAGAACCCTGAGGAAACCCACGTGGACACGGGGAGAACATGGAAACTCCACCCAGATGGGGATTCGAACCGGGAATCCCTAGTGCTGAGAGGCAAACGTGTCGCCCACTACAAAGATCATCTATATCGGAATTAATAAAAGTACAATGTGTGCAGAGACGGAGCTGCACGTGTACATTTAGAACTTTGTCTGGAGAGTGGAGTAGAACGTCAGATCAGACGTTTCTCTTTAACACCAGCAGTGAATTTAATGCCCTTAACGTCCAAAAAAATGACCGTAACTGTACGTCAAGCTAATAGCGCAGTGAGCCTGCTCCTGATCAGCACACACTCTGACAAGGCCTGACAGGTCACCTTGTGTTCCCCCCACTCACACACACACACACACACCACTGATACACCATCTGAGCTCCAGGATAATGCACTCGCCTCCCTGTACAAATATTTACAGGAGGCAGGAGGTCATTTTAAACCCACCGTTCAAACTCATTCTCCACAAATGAAGATATATTTGTTTCGCACATTCCATCCATCCATTATCTTCCACTTTATCCTCTATTAGGGTCAGGGGGAGGATGGGGGGTTTCCCCATGCCCATCCAGGGGAGAACGTTTCGGGCGCTGGGCAAATTCACCCAGGACAGAGCACCAATCTATCGCTGGACACACACTCACTCACACAGACACACTCTATATGGGGCAATTTGGAGAACTCAATTGACTTGATCCATGTTTTTGGACTGTGGGAGGAAACCGGAGAACCCAGAGGAAACCCACGCGGACACGGGGAGAACATTGAAACTCCGCCTAGATTGGGATTCGAACCGGGAATCCCTAGTGCTGAGAGGAGAACATGCTAAACCACTAAGCCACCGTGCCGCCCGTTTCGTAGAGTCATTAATTCTTAATATTCACACTATAATTAATATAACGTTCTGTTTGGATGTAGGATGAATAAGAAGCAGGTTATTAAATGTCTATATAATATTAAATTATATTAAATAATGTCAAGGGCGGCACGGTGGCTTAGTGGTTGGCATGTTCTCCTCTCAGCGCTAGGGATTCCCGGTTCGAATCCTCATCTGGGTGGAGTTTCCATGTTCTCCCCGTGTCCGTGTGGGTTTCCTCTGGGTTCTCCGGTTACCTCCCACAGTCCAAAAACATGGATCAAGTCAATTGAGTTCTCCAAATTGCCCCATATAGAGTGTGTCTGTGTGAGTGAGTGTGTGCCCAGCGATGGATTGGCACCCTGTCCTGGGTGTATCTGCCCAGTGCCCAAAATGTTCTCCCCTGGATGGGCATGGGGAACCCCCCCGCGACCCTAATAGAGGATAAAGTGGAAGATAATGAATGGAATAATGTCTTTAAACTCTAAAAATAGTGATAATTAGGTTTACAGGGAAGGTCGGAGTTGTCCTGCATGTCCACAGTGCTGACTCACAGCGTCAAGAGTCTGGGTTTAGTGACTCAACAAGTTCTGAGAACACACCGCCATCTAGTGGCCGCCTGTTTTTTTTTTTTTTTTTCCTGTAGCTCATCCATGAGGTGTATCATTAAAACGAACTTCATTTACGGCAATTTATTAGGTGTTAACGCACGAAACCCACCAAAGTTTGCCTTACAGTTATGTTTAAAGCATCAGAACTCAGTTCAACCATTTAAAATATCCCTAATAAAGTCCATCCATCTATTATATTCCGCTTTATCCTCTATTAGGGTCGCGGAAGGGGGGGGGGTTCCATGTCCATCCAGGGGAGAACGTTTCTGGTGCTGGGCAGATAGACCCAGGACAGGACACCAATCCATCGCTGGGTACACACTTACTCACACAGACACACTCTATATGGGGCAATTTGGAGAACTCAATTGACCTTGATCCATGTTTTTGGACTGTGGGAGGAACCCGGAGGAAACCCACGCAGACCCGGGGAAAACATGGAAACTCCACCCAGATGGGGATTCGAACCGGGAATCCCTAACGCTGAGAGGAGAACATGCTAAACCACCGTGCCGCCCTCCCTAATAAAGTCGTAGCTTTAAAATTAAAACGATTGAAAGTGGAATAAGCAAGCTCGTACCATTTCTGTCCTCCATCTACAATTAGAACCGAGGGACGTCCTTCATCCAAATTTCAGGCGTTTAGAAATCCCAAGAGATGGAAGAGTTGTAACGCGAGGAAAAAAAAAAAAAAAGCATGTATCCATTTGCTCTCCAGTGCAACATAAGTGCATATGAGGCTCGAGTGATGGCAAACAGGCCAAGGTAAACCTTTCTGCTGCTCATCAACGCAAATGCCTGGCTCTAAATGCTACCATGATGGTAATGTCTCAATCTAGATAAGCCATTTCCCATAACAGGGAAATAACGAGGGCCTGGGCCGCGCCGCTCACTCTGCCGCCCGAGAGTGCTTCATGCAGGCATTAGTGCGCTGGAAACTGCTCAGAGCAGCCAGCGGCTGATTCGGGAGGCAGATCAAATGATGACCGCCGCCGACGGTGAAGTACTTTGGCCATCTACTCTGCGCACAGAGGGAGGCTGTGTATAAATACAGCCGCGGCGGCCACATCGATGAAGACCAAGGGCGGGGGGTGGGGGGTGGGAGTGCATCAATTATTAACCGGCAATCTCAGCACAAAACATCAGGTAATTATTGTTTAAGTGGTGCTCTTTAGTTCCTCCCTTTCCCCAGATGATTTATTCATTAACCGACAGACCTGAGACAAAGTTCCGAAGATGTCGGAAAAATGTGACCTGTGCTTTCGGAAGGTCAGACACGTCAGGGGACGAATATCGCGTGAGGCCAGCGTCACAATTCGAAAGACCTACGGTAGCTACCACCTTGCTCTGTGCGTTGGCATAGAATATAGAATATCCATCCATCCAGTATCTTACACTTTATCCTCTATTAGGGTCTCGGGGGGGGGGGGGTTCCCATGCCCATCCAGGGGAGGAAGTTTCGGGCGCTGGGCAGATACACCCAGGACAGGGCGCCAATCTATCGCTGGGCACACACTCACTCACACAATCACACTCTATATGGGGCAATTTGGAGAATTCAATTGACCTTGATCCATGTCTTTACACTGTGGGAGGAAACCGGAGAACCTGGAGGAAACCCACGCAGACACGTAGTGGTTTAGTATGTTCTCCTCTCAGCACTAGGGATTCCTGGTTCGAATCCCCATCTGGGTGGAGTTTGCATGTTCTCCCCATGTCCGTGTGGGTTTCCTCTGGGTTCTCCGGTTTTCTCCCACAGTCATGGATCAAGGTCAATTGAGTTCTCCAAATTTCCCCATATAGAGTGTGTCTGAGGGAGTGTGTGTCCAGCGATGGATTGGCGTCCTGTCCTGGATGTATCTGCCCAGCGCCTGAAACGTTCTCCCCTGGATGGGCATGGGAAACCCCCTCCCCCCCACGACCCTAATTGAGGATAAAGTGGAAGATAATAGATGGATGGATGAATGGATGCAGGTACTGACTAGATATTCCACACGTTGGACACCATCTGAACTTAGTATTCAGGTTAGTAGCCTTCACTGAGGCACAACAAGCTCTGGTGGACCTTGTCAATCAATATTTGACATCCTGCCTGTAAGTGCTCTCTCCAGCCAGGATGGCTCTTATTTGGAAATCTGGGACATTTAATAATAGAGCATCACAGGCAGAGGAGAGAGCATTAGGTTTCAGAGTGCGGGAAAAACAGAGGCTAATGATGCCAACAGAGAGGCCAAATTTCCCACAGCAGAGCAGGAGAAGGACGAGCGTATCCCCCGCACGCTGCACGCCGCCCGACGTTAGCACGGCCGCCGGAATGAGACGCTCAGAGAGAGATCACATGCCGTGGAGGATGAATCTGAAATACAGGGTCGGACGATCGGTCTAAAGGCTCTCATCTTCCGGTTTGTCCTCCAGACCATAGGGTCTCAGTCCACCGTCCATCGCTGGGCACACACTCACTCGCAATATATAGGGGGTGATCGAGATAGGGGCAATTCAAAGCAGCCAATTCACCTTGAATCCATGCTTTTGGACTGTGGGAGGAGACTGGAGAACCGGAGAAAACATTAAAAACACCGAACCTGCATATTTGCTGATAAAAGGCGGATGTGGTATCACTGTGCGGCCACAATCTGAGGAGGGGGGGGTTCAAAGTCCGACAAAAGTTGGGCCCTTACAGGGTTGGACTTGGGGGACTCCATCCAACCATCCATTATCTTCCACATTATCCTCTACTAGGGTCGTTGGGGGGGGGGGTTCCCCCATGCCCATCCAGGGGAGAACGTTTCGGGCGCTGGGTAGATACTCCCAGGACAGGACACCAATCCATCACTGGGAACACACTCACACAGACACACTCTATATGGGGCAATTTGGAGAACTCAATCAACTTGATCCATGTTTTTGGACTGTGGGATGAGATCCCCCTCAGCCTCACGCCCCCCCGTGTGCAGGACATCTCCCTAACGGCACAAAGCGAGGTCGAGCGGGACCGTCCAGCCCTAATGGACTCCACCGAGCCGATATCCATCCATGTGTAAATGGAGTCGAACCCACTTCCAGTACCACCCCCGTTCCAAATCACATTCCGAAGCCTCCCTCACCCGGTCACGTAACTTCACCACCGAGGTTAACACACAACAGGAAGTTGTGGTGCGCTCCAAACACATCATATGACCACGTTCCCAAATATAACCGCAGGGGGACGGCGGGACGTCCTTTCTTTATCTGATTACATTTCTGGTTTTGCACAAAGCCAGCGTTCACACACGGCACCTCGTACACTTTAAAGACAATTTAAAGTCATTACAATTATGTAGGATTTACATGCAAAGTCTGAGAACACACACACACACACACACACACACACACACACACACACACACACACACACACAGAGTAAATAAATTTAAGCACTCACAGGCATGCTCCATGTCTGGAAGCTGAGAAACCGATTGCTTCAGTGAGTTGCTTCAGTTTCCTTACTCACTCCTGTCCATCTCTCTCTCTCTCTCTCTCTCTCTCTCTCTCTCTCTGTGTCTCTGTCTCCCTCTCTCCCTCTCTCTCTCGCCCACCCAGCCCCTCCCACAGTCCAGATTCCTCGCTGCAGTAGAGTGATGCAGGAAGAGCAGCGAGGATGACAAACAGCCATTACGTCCATTAGAGCGAGCTGATTGAGCCCGGCAAGCCCATCAACCGGTACCTCCCAGTCCACTGGGGCTTCTGAGCTCTCAGCTACGGTATGACCCGGCCACCAGCAAGAGTGCACTGTCCAGCCATGTCCTGGGCTTGGGCTACGGCCTTGTGTCACTTGGAGCCGGGCCACTGGGCCACTGGG
>JAFMOD010000113.1:1377327-1390449 GCA_019802435.1 Corydoras maculifer
CACAAATGTGGGGCTGATCACAGCACAGCTACTGTTTCAGGACAGCAGTGTATTTGTTTTCGGCCGCACGACGTGAACGTAGAGACTTCTTGTGGTTTCAGACTGCGGTGCAGAAAGCACCAGAGAGCTGCGATATGTATGCTGATGAGTTCTGCAGTGACTACAGTCTGATGGTTAGTAAGTGAGTAGATCAGGTGATTTCTTAAAAAAAAAAAAAACGTAGAAAACCAAGCACGTATCCATGCACTTTGGACAAATCTACGCTTCCCAGTGTGACCAATTATGCGTAAATTAATGTTTACCCCGTTTGCAGGAAACGGCATCACAAACTCAATAAGTTCTTAATGAAATGATCTACATGAGAGACACAACCTCCAGGTAATGTTCCTCCAAATATAATTCTTGTAATAGGTACATTAGATGTATCTATGACTTTTTCCCCAATTACTGTCAATTCTGCTGCGGAGAAATGTGAATTTCCCACATTGTGGGACAAGTAAAGGCTTATCTTGTCTTATCTCATCTTATATATCTTATAATATGCCATTATTTTTTAAATTTGCACTTCTTATTGTTACAACTCTTTTTTGAGATTGTAAACACGAGGCCTACTGGCCTGCTTAAGCTTAAAACATCACTGACTGCATCATATGTTCATTCGAGCTGATTTTCTTAAAGCTGGAGCCAATCTACAAACTGATCTGGTGCAGGCCGGCGGTGTGTGAAGGCTTCGAGACAAATCAGTACCTGAGCATGCGGAGCGTAAGCGTGTGAGGATCCTCGTCCTGAAGGCCGACGCTTCGCTCTGAGACCTCAGTCTGTACCTTGGAGCCGATGCTGAGAATGGCTTTAGCTCGGGAAAGGTGTCCTCGCCGCTGGTCATGATGCAGATCACTTAACGGAGAGGCGAGAAGTCAAAGAATCAAACCGTGGCCGTTTCTGGGTCATGGTTGCCTTTTCCTCTCAGTGTGAAAGGGACTACCGGTTTCACCTCAAAGAAGCCGACAGCTGCAGGAAGGAGGGTGCAGCCTCCTACAGCAGATCACTGAAGCGTGCTGGTGCAAGGTGTTTAAGGCTGCAGTTTATTTTGAACATTGCGGAAAGAGCGTTGTGTTATCGGGCTGGGTTTAAACTTTTAAACCTGATACTGGAAGCTTTATAAGCTACATCATGATCATATATATTGTTCTTTAAACCGCCTGTTCCTGCAGATTTCTTCTTTACAACATCAGGAAGATCAGACCCTTCTTGAATGAACATGCTACCCAACTGCTTGTTCAAGCCCGCGTCCTATCCCGTCTTGATTATTGTAATGCGCTACTTGCCGGACTCCCAGCTTCCACAATCAGACCTCAGATTGGCTTCCTGTAGCTGCTGCATTCAGTAAAAGTCACTGACTCTGATCTAACACCTCAGTCACACTGCTGGGATAGGAATAATGCGTTACTTGCCGGTCTCCCAGCTCCCACAATCAGACCTCTACAATTAATTCAAAACTCTGCAGCCCGACTCGTGTTTAACCCCCAAGTGAACTCATGTCCCTCCATCATTCATGTCGCTCTATTGGCCCCCTGTAGCTGCTGCATTCAGTACAAGTCACTGACTCTGATCTACAGAACCATTTCTGGATCTCCCCCCTCTTCCCTTCACTCTATCTTCTCAAAATACACTCCGCCTCGTTCACGTCGCTCCACTGATGATCGCCGCCTCCGTGGCGTTCACCGCTGCAACATGGTAGAACGATCTTCCCAACTCTGTCCGTAAGGCAGCATCACTAAACAGTTTTAAGACACTACTGAAGACGCATCTCTTTAACAAATAAAGAAAGTTGTAAAAGAAAAAAGGGGGGGGGCAGATATCGAATAACAATCGGGTTTGATGATTTTACAGTGTGGTTGGTTTTCTTCATAACTTCTGACTTGTGATCTTCTCATTTATAAGTCGCTTTGGATAAAAGCGTCAGCTAAATGTAAATGTGAATATATGATACGCAGAGTAAAATCAACTAACAAAGCATGTAGAAAAATAGATGGACTACAGAATGTAACAACAGAACTACAACCTCCATTTATAGGGATCAGTGGAGCAGATACAGTACAAGTCAAACGTTGGGACACGCCCCCTTCCTCCACTTATCCTATAGATGGACCTTGTAGTTCTATAATTCCAGACTGTAGTCCATCTGTGTTCTTTGTTGTTGTTAGTCCCCTGTTGGTTCTCTGTTCTCTGTTGGTCAGGAGCATCATTTGGGTGGTGGATTGTTTATTGTCAGTTCTGCAGTGACACTGATGTTGTAAGGGGGGTTTTAGTGCAGCAGTGTTGCTGGAGTTTCATTTAAACACCTCACTGATACTGCTGGGATAGGAATAATGGCACCAACCGAATAACCCCTGCTCTGTGGTGGAACTAATAGAGACCATTTCTACCCATTAGACCATTCTAAGAACAGAGTACACAGTATGTCCTGTAGAACACAAACAGGTGGACTACAGAATGTAACGGTAGAACTACAAAGTCCATCTTTACACAAAGTAGAACTGAGAACATGGACAATAAGTGGAGCAGAAAGGGGGCGTGTCCAAACATTTGATGTCACAGCTTGAATAAACACGCCGAGTTAAATATGGAGGTACCCTGACTCCCTCTTCCTGCTCTCAAGGACAAAACACTCATTGAAAATCTGACGTCCAATAGTCAAGTGTGTCAATTTTGAGGTTAATATATAACCCAACGCAGGAAAAGCCATGATTTCATCAGTTTGTGGAAAAGTCAGGTAGCAAGACAGACAAGGGTCTCATCTCCGTTCCAGCCGTAGCAACCGAGGTAAGAGGACTGACTCTGTTTGTGGTTATGAGGAAAGAAAATGACAATATCTATCTGTCTAGTTTCATTATAATATCAGCTGTCAATAACATGTAACAACAGAATTCCTTTATATAAAATAAATAGATAAATTATTAAAAATTATATATATATATATATATAGCTGTCTTAGCTGAGAGGGGTACAGATATTAATCTGGCCCAAAGACATTTCTTACTGATCACAGTAATTATAAGCAAAGTATAACGATGAATGTATAATTAAACTTTCATTCAGAGCTTAAAATGTAACGTTAATAAAGAGACCTTTTGGTTTGGACTCCTGCCCATGAGGGCTGGGTGTTTACATACTTTTGAAAATCTTCCTGGGCGCCCACATACCCACTGAATCTATATTGCTGAGTGTCCGCATACTTTTGGACACTTCTCTGGGTGTCCACACACTTTTGGACACATTTTTTTGGGAGTCTGCATACATTGGACATGTTTCTGGGTGTCTACACACTTTTTGGCACATGTTCCCTGGCAACCACATGACTGTTGGGTGTCCCTATACTTTTGGACTTGTTTCAGAGTGTCCAAACACTTTTGAACCCATGTCGCTGGGTGTGCACACACTTTTGGAGACATTTTTGGTTGTTTACACACCTAGGCCCCACGTCATTTTTGGTTGCCCATACTTAGGCTCTAGTCTGTGGGTGTCCTTATACTTTTGGACTTGTTTCAGAGTGTCTACACCCTTTTGGAGATATTTTTGGTTGTTTACACACTTAGGCCCCACGTCTATGGGTGTCCCTATACTTTTGGACTTGTTTCATAGTGTCCACACACTTTTGGAGACATTTTTGTTTGTGCCCATACTTAGGCCCCATGTCCGTGGGTGTCCCTATACTTTTGGACTTGTTTCAGTGTGTCCACAGCATTTCGGAGACATTTTTGGTTGTGTCCATACTTAGGCCCCATGTCTGTTGGGTGTCCCTATACTTTTGGACTTGTTTTAGAGAGTCCACACAGTTTTGAACCCATGTTGCCGAGTGTCCACAAACTTTGAGACATTTTTGGTTGTGTCCATACTTAGGCCCCATGTCTGTTGGGTGTCCCTATACTTTTGGACATGTTTTAGAGTGTCCACACAGTTTTGAACCCATGTTGCTGGGTGTCCACACACTTTTCGAGACATTTTTGGTTGTGCCCATACTTAGGCCCCATGTCTGTGAGTGTCCCTATACTTTTGGACACATTTTTGAGTGGTTACACATGTGGACGCCCCATGTCCATGGGCGTCTCCATATTTTTGCTCACACATGAGCGGCTGTATTAGTGTTATTGCTGTTTCTATAACCCGTTTTGTGTTCAGTGTGTATTTAAACCGACTGAGCCGTCCTCACTGTGGAACCTCACCTGATCACTGAACGAAGCCGTGTTGATATCATGAGGTCCTGAGAGCGCGTCCGCGTTCCCGAGACCTGGTTGTGTAACAGCAGGTTAAGGGTCGCATGTGTTCCGAATTTAACACACGGTTTAACTGAACAACAGACGATGCTTGCACCCCTCACTGTTTACTCAGCGCGGACGTGTGGGGCCACGTGGGCTGAACAGGAAAGTACTGACCTTTAAAACACGCCACCATCGGGACCCATCAGCTACGAACAGCTTATGATGTCATCAGCTACGAACAGCTTATGATGTCATCATTTTCCAAAGTTGAACAAAAACAGCTTCTGAAATATAAAGTAAACTCAGAAGCTGCCGCACCTACAAAGACGTCCTACAAACATTTAGAAATTCATCCATCCATCATCTTCAGCTTTATCCTCTATTAGGGTCGGGGGGGGGGGGGGGGGTTCCCCATGCCCATCCAGGGGAGAACGTTTTGGGCGCTGGGCAGATAGACCCAGGACAGGGTGCCACTCTATTACTGGACACACACTCACTCACACAGACACACTCTATATGGGGCAATTAGGAGAACTCAATTAACTTGATCCATGTTTTTGGACTGTGGGAGGAAACCGGAGAACCCGGAGGAAACCCACGCGGACACGGGGAGGACATGGAAAGTCCACCCAGATGGGGATTCGAACCGGGAATCCCTAGTGCTGAGAGGAGAACGTGCTAAACCACTGAGCCACCGTGCCGCCTCATTTAGAAATTAAAGCTATAAATCTGTTTTATACGGCGGAAGGGTGGCTTAGTGTTTGGCATGTTCTCCTTTCAGCGCTAGGGATTCCAGGTTTGAATCCCAATCTGGGTGGAGTCTCCATGTTCTCCCCCTGTCCACGTGGGTTCCCTCTGGGTTCTTCGGTTTCCTCTCACAGTCCAAAAACATGGATAAAGGTCAATTGAGGTCTCCAAATTGCCCCATATAGTGTGTGTGTGTGTGTGTGTGTGCCCAGTGATAGATTGCCCCCCTGTCCTGGGTGTATCTGTCCAGCGCCCAAGACGTTCTACCCTGGATGGGCATGGGGAAACCCCCTTCCCACCCGGATAATGATTGGGTTTCCAAGCTCAGAGGTGGACGTGTTCACCACTACGCCACCGTGTGGCCCGCTGTAGTATACATACAGTCCATGTTAATGTTTACATATGAGCGCCACCTCTGGCTGAGTGCAGCATCAGTAGAACACAGGTTCCAGGTGTAGAACTGGTCTACAGCTGAGGAGAACAATGAACCATCACTGTGTTTGATGTTCCTCAGGACTTCCAGCTCAATATGAAGATGAAGGCGGTTCCTCTGTGTCTCCTGCTGTTCTCCGTCCTGACCGTGGGACAAACGAACCGTGTGTATATACACCCCTTCTCCCTCTTCGCCTCGGGTAACATCGGGTGTGAGGTGATCCAAACCAAGGACCCGGCCCCTCTGAAGACCATTTATCCCCTGACCCCGATTCAACAGAGCACGGAAGTGGACCCTCGACCCGCCGCCGAGGAACTGCAGAATCTCACTCAGCGGACCGCCGTGCTGGCCGAGCTGCAGAACTCGCTCGGTTTGAGGATGTATCAGGCGCTGAGCCTCAAGCAGACCGACGCCAATGTCATCCTGTCCCCTTTCAATGCCTTCGGTACTTTGGTGACCTTGTACCTCGGAGCCTCAGAGAAAACGGCCATCTACTACCAGCAGCTCCTGGGACTGAACTGGGAGACGGAGCGGCCCGGCTGCGTGTACCTGATCGATGGACACACGGTGCTGCGTACGCTCCAGGCCATCAACTCGCTCATCGACGGACCCCGGGACGAGCTCAAGACCCTGGTTTGGACCTTTCTGAACGGTGACGCTGACTTGGCCCAAGACTTCGTGCGAGGGATGCAGGACTTCTCCGATGCCTCCTTCGCCCGAGCGGTTAACTTCTCTCAGCCCACAGAGGCGCAGCGCCAGGTCAACGCCTTCATCCAGAAAACGTCCGACAGCAAGGTGGACAACCTCTTCACGGACATCGGCCCGACGGCAAACCTGCTGTTTGCCAGCTGTGTACATTTTAAAGGTATGTTGCCTGGCGTGACATGAACGATCCATAAGAGGTTATGACAGTACAATCTCACCTCGTTCCTCACAGGCAGCTGGAGAACAGCTTTCCAGCCAGAAGAGACCACCATGCAGGACTTCTGGGTGGATGACGGGTCCTCGGTGAAGGTCCACCTCATGACCCACACTGGGAACTACCTGCATCTCAGCGATCCGGGCAGGAAGTGCTCGGTGGTCAAACTGGGCCTCAGCAAGCGGACGTACATGCTGCTGGTGCTGCCTCACGAGGGCGTCCGGCTGCGAGACATCGAGAGTCAGCTGCTGACAGAAGTGCTGTCGACGTGGCATCGTCACCTGAAGGAGCGGTGGGTGGACTCCGCCTCCAGCCACCGACACTTACAGTTCCACCTTCAAAAACCCTGTAACCACGGCATTCAGCATGTACACGATTGCGTTCTCATTTTTTTTTTTGGTCCTAGATACCTCGAGCTGTCGCTGCCTAAATTCTCACTGACCGCCGTGACGGACATGAGAGCGTTGTTATCAGCCATGGCTGTTGAGGACCTCTTACTTGGCTCTGACGCAAACTTCAAGAGACTCAGCACCAAGGAGAACCTCACCGTGGACAAGGTACAGACAGCACCCCCACAGCAAAATGGTCCACAATCTGGTGGTCACTGCAAAACTGACAAGCTACAATCCACCACCCAAATGATACCTGATCTGTGATGGTCAGTAGGAACAGAGAACCAACAGGGGAACAACAACTAAGAACACAGATGGACTACAGTCTGGAATTATAAAACTACAAAGTCCATCTAGCAATTGAATGTGCCAAATTGCCCCATATAGAGTGAGTGAGTGTATGCCCAGCGATAGATTGGCACCCTGTCCTGGGTTCCTGGGTGTATCTGCCCAACGTCTGAAACGTTCTCCCTTGGATGGGCATGGGAACCCCCCCCCCCCACCGCAACCCTAATAGAGAATAAAGCAGAAGATAATATCCATCTATATGGTAAGTGGAAGGGCGCCACAGTGGCTTAGTGGTTTAGCATGTTCTTCTCTCTGCGCTAGGAATTCCCGGTTCGAATCCCAATCTGGGTGGAGTTTCCATGTTCTCCCTGTGTCCGTGTGGGTTTCCTACGGGTTCTCCGGTTTCCTCCCACAGTCCAAAAACATGGAAGTCAATTGAGTTCTCCAAATTGCCCCATATAGAGTGTGTCTGTGTGAGTGTGTGTGTGCCCAGCGATAGATTGGCGTCCTGTCCTGGGTGTATCTGCCCAGCGCCCGAAACGTTCTCCGCTGGATGGGCATGGGAGAACCCCCCCCCCCCCTGACTCTAGTAGCGGATAAAGCTGAAGATAATGATTGGATGGACAAAGTCTATCAATATGATAAGTGGAAAAGGGGGCGTGTCCTAACGTTTGACTGGTCCTTGGTGTGTTGGCAGGTGCTGAATAAGGTGCTGTTCGAGATGTCCGAAGACGGCGCGGAGGTTCAGACCAAGTCTCAGGACGGAGGGGTTCCTGTTAAAGTCACCGTGAACCGACCGTTTCTGTTCGCCGTCGTCGAGGGCAACTCCAACGCCATCCTAATGCTGGGCAAGATCCTGAATCCTGTGATGTAATCAATAGAACACATACCCTGACCAGATGCTTCCTCACCTCCATGAGTCTACACCCCGATCAATCCCGTCGTCAGCTCCACCTTTCATATAGTTATATATATATATATATATATATATATATATATATAGTTCTATAATCCCAGACTGCAGTCTGTCTGTTGCCCTTTGTTTCGTGGTTGTAGGTTTGTATCCACAAAAAATAAAAGTGACATGAAATCTATATTCGAACATATACTAAAAAAAATAAACTTTAACTTGTATGATTTTTTAAAAATAAGCTAAAGATTGCCCTGGCATGTTCTCCTCTCAGCACTAGGGATTCCCGGTTCGAATCCCCATCTGGATGGAGTTTCCATGTCCTCCCCGTGTCCGCGTGAGTTTCCTCCCACGGTCCAAAAACATGGATCAAACCAATTGAGTTTGCCCCATATAGAGTGTGTGCGTGTGTGAGAGTGCGTGCCCAGCGATAGATTGCCCCCGTGACCTGGGTGTGTCTGCCCAGCGCCCGAAATGTTCTCCCCTGGATGGGCATAGGGTACCCCCCCCGTAGTCCATAATAGAGGATTAAGCAGAAGATAATGAAGGAGTCCAAAAACATGGATTCAAGGTGAATTAAGTTCTACAAATTGCCCCATATAGAACGTGTCTGTGTGTTTGAGTGAGTGTGTACCCAGTGATAGATTGGTGTCCTGTCCTGGGTGTATCTGCCCAGCGCCCGAGACGTTCTCCCCTGAATGGGTATAGGGTACCCCCCCCCACGTCCATAACAGAGGAAGAATCTCAATCTGGATGGAGTTTCCATGTTCTCCACGTGTCCACTTGGGTTTCCAGCGGGGTTCTCCAGCGGGGTTCTACGCGTTGTGGTGATCCGCAGGAACGTAAGTCTTGGTGGAGAAGGAGAAGCTCAGGAGATTGTTGGGGATCTGTTGATATTTAATGGGGAGCCTTAAGACAGCGTCAGCGAGATCCATCTCTCCATGGAAGGTGTAGCTGAAGTCTGCAGGACATCCTGAGGTTACAGCAGATTACAGAGGCGACGGGAACATGACGGCAGTTACGCCCGACTGCAGAACGCCTACGATGACGCTCGTGATGATGAAGCCCCCGTTCTCACTGTGTGACATTAATATCAGATAATAACGAATCCGTGATCCATATTTACAAAACGTTTATTGTCAAACAGAAGATCAACAGCAGTCTCAGCCGCCTGCAGGAGAACAGGGGTGAGAACCGATACACTGACCTTCAGCCTGGTGGAGTAAACTCAGAGCCCCTAATTTCAGATTACTGATGACGAGTGTGTATGATGCAGCGCTGCGAGTCGGACCTGTTCCCAGAACCCACCCCCGTCCGACGTCGCTCCATCAGCAGCATCGTCTTCAATCAGAACTGCCGACTAACGATTAAGAATCCCGTTTAAATGAAGAGTAAAACCCTCTGATCTCAAGCTATCGGATCCATCCATAAATATCAGAGCGTCTTGTAGTGCGCCTCCTTCAGGCGGAGAACCCAACGGCCCCGCGGTCGGTTCTCATCACCCACCTCGCGTTGGGTGGGAGATCGGATCTGGAACCTTTAGAGATCGGAAGAGCGTGAAGGCGAGCGCTAGGAGCCGGACTGCTCCGCCATGGCGAGGTCCCGCGCCTCCTGTACCAGCTCCAGCAGAGAGGAGAACATGGTGATGTCACTCGGCTGGAGGCCCATCTTCTGAATCTGCGAATCAGAACAGCCGTGCTGTGAACGAATCCGATCCGTCCTGCTTTTTAAAGAGTCCGAGTCGCTCCCCTGTCAGTATGAACCAGTCTGATTCCTTTCTATTCATTGCTTATCGATCACGTAGCGGTCTTCCATCACAGAACCGAATGGTACCCAAACGATACCCATCATATCTACATGGAACTCTACATTGTACCTACATGATACCATATATGATACCCAAACGATACCCATCATATCTACATGGAACTCTACATTGTACCTACATGATACCATATATGATACCCAAACGATACCCATCATATCTAGATGGTACCTACATCTTATCTACATGGAACCCTACATTGTATCTACATGGTACCCTACTTCATATCTAGATGGTACCTACATCACACCTACATGGTACCCTACATATTACTTACATGGAACCCTACATCATATCTACATGGTACCCTACATATTACCTACATCATAGATGGTACCCACATGGAACCCTACATCATATATACATGGAACCCTACATTGTATCTACATCAAACCCTACATCTTATCTAAATATAACCTTCATGGAACTCTACTTCATATCTAGATGGTACCTACATGGAACCCTACATCACACCTACATGGTACCTACATCATATCTACATGGTACCTCACATATTACTTACATGAAACCCTACATCATATCTACATAGTACCCTACATATTACCTACATCATAGATGGTACCCACATGGAACCCTACATTGTATCTACATCGAACCCTACATCTTATGTAAATGGAACCTACATAGAACCCTACTTCATATCTCGATGGTACCTATATGGAACCCTACATCACACCTACATGGTACCTACATCATGTCTACATGGTACCTACATGGTACCCTACATAAAAACTAGTACCTACTGTTTAGTAGGAGATTACAGCCGCAGCGCTGTTACTGATTTTTAGTAGTACAGTACCGCAGGACGTAGCTACCTGCTCCCCGAGGTACTCCACGTCCAGCGCCAGCTGCAGCCGGATCTTGCTGTCGTCGGAGGGCCCGGCGTTGCTCCCCGTGTTGCTGGTGGAGGCCACTTTTCTGGCCTGTTTCAGTCGTTTCAGACTCTCCTCCATCTTCCTCACCGAGCTCAGCACGTCCGAGATCGTCTCAAAATACCTGAGCGGAATTGAGCAATGAGACGCGACCTCAAACCCCCCCCCAGTCTCATCAAGCATCAAGTCCAAGTCCACTACCTGTGAGTGCAATCTGTGAGAGCGGCGCGAAGCCACGCCTGTATGATGGCGCTCTTCACCACCCCGCCGGAGTCCGTGAGCAGCTGATGTAGGGGCTGCAGGGCGTTCTCCATGTAGGCGGAGGCTCTGGTAGGGACTTCCTGTTGAGCATAGACACAAAATTTAGGCTCTTTGCGGGTATTAGAAAGGTATTTTCAGTCCTGCGGTGACCGTGAAGAGTCCAACCACCAACATCTCAGTGAAACCCTGCGGGGGTTCTGGCCCAGGTCGTGGTTCCTCATGGGTCCTGATTAATAGAGTACTGAACAAAGGGGTCCAACAAAGTATCTAGATGTACTACAGTAGGTGTAGAGAGTGTATAAATATTATTATATACAGTGCTGGCCAAAAGTATTGGAACCCCTGCAATTCTGTCAGATAATGCTCCATTTCTTCCAGAAAATAATTGCAATTACAAATGCTTTGATATTAAAATCCATCCATTATCTCCTGCTTTATCCTCTATTAGGGTCACGGGGGGGTTCCCCATGCCCATCCAGGGGAGAACGTTTCGGGCGCTGGGCAGATACACCCAGGACAGGGCGCCAATCCATCGCTGGGCACACACTCCCACAGACACACTATATGGGGCAATTTAGAGAACTCAATTGACTTAATCCATGTTTTTTTAAGACACCTTGATATTAAAATGTTCATTTAAATTGTCTTCAATGGAAAACCACAAAAAGAATTGTCAAAAAGCCAAATTGGACATAATTCCACAACAAACATAAAAAAGGGATCGGACCAAAGTATTGGCACCCATTGAAAACTAGAAAATGGTTTGAGAGAACGCACTGGAGACTTCCAGCAATGAGTCCAGACCTGAATCCCATAGAAACACCTGTGGAGAGATCTTGAAATGGCAGTTTGGAGAGGGCCCCGTCAAATCTCAGGGACCTGGAGCAGTTTGCCAAAGAAGAATCGTCTAAAATTGCAGCAGAGCATTGTAGGAAACTCAGTGATGGTTACCGGAAGCGGTTGTTCGCAGTTATTTTGTCTAAAGGTTGTGCTACCAGGTATTAGGCTGAGGGTGCCAATACTTTTGTCTGGCCCATGTTTGGAGTTTTGTGTAAAATGATGATTGATTTGACTATTTTCAAGCTAAATAAATGAAGATATTAATACCAAAGTGTTTGTGATTGCAATCATGATCTGACAGAATTGCGGGGGTGCCAATACCTTTGGCCAGCACTGTAATAAAAGCTGTTCACAGCTCACCTTATTGGTTCTTCTGTAGAGGCGGGGAACTTCCGAAGCATTCTTCAGGAAGCGGAGGCTCCGTTCGGTCAGGTTCTGGGTCATTCGGCTGTTCAGACTCGGAACGCACGCCGACAACGCCGCTCGGGAGTCGCCCAGGGCATCTGCCACACCCAAAACCTCGAGTCCATTAAAACAGAAAGGGCAGAACAATCCGGATCCCGTTGTCGTGACGCCCCCCCGGTACCTGATACGATGGCAAAGTTGTTGAAGCCGATCTCCTGCAATCGCACCCGGACCACCTCGGAGATTTGCGGAATCTGGAACCATATGCGGAACCAATATGACGATCAGAACCAGAGGGGGAACTCGATTTAAACCTGACTTTTGAGCCTTGACAGCACATCGGTACCTGTTCCTCTAAACGATCCACGTCGGCGGCGATGTAAACGAGCTTCCTGGTGGACAGCACCGTGGAACCACCGCCCTCGCTGTCCGCGTCCTGAGAGGTGCGGCTCGACGTGGAGGAGGCGGAGCTCGGTAGGGGACGGACCACTTCTTTGGGGTTTTCCGAAGCTGGGGTTTTTGTCAGCACCTGCAGGAAGGTGGAGAGCATGAAGTGCATTATATAGAGCTCTACCTGCAGGGTTAGGGTTTATATTATATATATATATATACATATATATATACACACATATATATATATATATATATATATATATATATATATATATATATATATATATATATATATATATATATATATATATATATATAGGGCGGCACGGTGGCTTAGTGGTTAGCACATTCGCCTCTCAGCGCTAGGGATTCCCGGTTCGAATCCCCATCTGGGTGGAGTTTCCATGTTCTCCCCGTGTCTGCGTGGGTTTCCTCTGGGTTCTCCGGTTTCCTCCCACAGTCCAAAAACATGGATCAAGTTAATTGAATTCTCAAAATTGCCCAATTTAGAGTGTGTATGTGTGAGTGAGTGTGTGCCCAGCGATGGATTGGCGCCC
>JAFMOD010000113.1:1402793-1432793 GCA_019802435.1 Corydoras maculifer
TTTCTGCCCAGCGCCTAAAACGTTCTTCCCTGGATGGGCATGAGAAACCCCCCCTCCCAGTGACCCTAATAGAGGATAAAGCGGAAGATGATGGATGATGGATGATGGATGGATGGTCAGTTTATTAAATGATTTCCATGGCGCTGTATAGTTGGTTAGATGAGGTTTATGATGCGGATACATTCTATTTTTAGGAGATTGTGTTTTTGATTAGTTTGTATTCGTTCAGATGTTCTGTATGCTGTACTAATTCACATGGGTATTAATGTACGATTTAAGGTTTTGACGTTATGTGATGCTATTGGCCAATCGAAGTGAATCCGAGTCAGGTGATTTCTGAGGAAGAGAGAGAGAGAGAGAGAGAGAGAGAGAGAGAGAGAGAGCGTAGTGACGGGCACTCCGGCTCTTTTCAGAGAGCCGGCTCTTTTGGCTCGGCTCTGTAAAAAGAGCCGACTCTTTCGTGTACAAAGTGGCTCCCTTTTTTTATTAATTTTTTTTTTTTAGCTTAAAGCAGTTTATTCACAAATTATTGGTAAAATTAATTATAGTATATATATATATATATATATATATATATATATATATATATATATATATATATATATATATATATATATATATATATACACACTATATATACTACAAATGTGTCCAAACTTATTTCTCTATTTATTGCGCAAACTTATTTCACTTTCAGTGTGTTCACTGTGTGTGTGTGTGTGTGTTTTTGTATTTGTCTCTGTGTGTGTGTGTTTTTGTCTCTGTTTGTCTGTGTTTCTTTGTGTGTATTTGTGTGTGATTGTGTGTTTGTCTCTGTGTTTGTGTGTGTTTGTGTTTCTTTGTGTTTGTGTGTGTCTCTGTATTTGTGTGTGTGTTTCTGTGTGTGTGTGTTTGTGTGTATTTGTATTTGTGTGTGTGTGTGTGTTTGTGTTTTATGTGTGTGTGTGTGTGTGCTCAGTGCAGACACACAGACTTCGCCCACATCGGCTCCCAAAAAACGACTCCCAATCAAGAACCGGCTCTCCTCGGTCACTTTAAAGAGCCGACCGACTCATCACTAAGAGAGAGAGGGGGGGGAGAGAGAGAGAGAGAGAGAGAGAGAGAGACGCACCCAGTCTCTGATGCTCGGGTCCAGCGCTGCTTTTCGGGGGCTTCTGATTTCAGCACCCTGAATGGGAACAGCGCCCGGCGGCTCTGCTCACCCCGGTCCCCGTCGCGACGCGCAGGAGGCGCTGGGTGGAGCTGGGTGGAGCTGCGGGGAGCTGCGGGGAGGTGAGGCGGCGCGCTGTGGAGGTGGCGAGGCGGCCGGATGCTGGTGCTCGGGTCCGCCGACAGCTGACTGTGGAGCGGCTCTGAAAGCGTGATGGCGGAGTGCGGCCGGAGGGCGCTGTCGCTGCTGGAGGCGGCCCGCTCCCGCTACGAGAGCCTGCAGATATCCGACGACGTGTTCGGGGAGTCGGGGGACGACAGCAGCGAGAACCCCTTCTACAGCACCACCGGGGACTCCAACTCAGACAGCGGCCCGGAGACCGGCGGCGGCGGCGGCGGGAGCGGCGGGACGCGCGCGTCCGTGAGCTCGGCCGGCAGCGACCTGACGGAGGAGAGGCAGCGGGAGGAGGACGGATGGAGCGACGCCTTACGGGACACCGACACCCCCCACTACACGGACACCCACGGTGAGTGAAGGGCAGGTGTGCAGGAATGTTCCCTGAGGATCACCTTGTGATCACACTGAGGGGCTTTGGAGTCATCATCAATGGGGGGTGGGGGGGAATTGGGGTTCCCCATGCCCATCGTTTCGGGCGCTGGGCAGATACACTCCGGACAGGGTACCACTCTATCACTGGACACACACACACACACACACACACACACACACTCTATATGGGGCAATTAGTTAAATTCAATTGACCTTGATCCATGTTTTTAGACTGTGGGAGGAAACCGGAGAACCCGGAGGAAACCCACGCGGATCCACGGGGAGGACATGGAAACTCCACCCAGATTGGGATTCGAACCGGGAATTCCTAGTGCTGAGAGGAGAACATGCTAAACCACTAAGCCACTGTGCCAGATTCATTATCCATCCATTATCTTCCACTTTATCTTCTATTAGGGTCGTGGGGGGGGGGGTCCCCATGCACTTTCAGGGGAGAACATTTTGAGTGGTAAGTAGATACATCCAGGAGAGGGTGCCGCTCTATCGCTGGACACACACACTATATAGGGGCAATTTTAAGCATTCACCTTGAACCCTTTTTTGTGGGAAGAAACCAGAAACTCCACTTGAATTGGGATTTGAACCTGGATCCCTTGCACTGAGAGATGTTTGTGCTGACCACTACACCACCATGCCACCCGAGATGGTGGGGGGGTGGTTCCCCATGCCCATCCAGGGGAGAACACGCAGGACAGGGCACCAATCTATCGCTGGTCACACACTCACTCACACAGACACACTCTATATGGGGCATTCATTCATTCATTCATTATCTTCCGCTTATCCTCTATTAGGGTCGCGGTGGGGTTCCCCATGCCCATCCAGGGGAGAACGTCTCGGGCGCTGGGCAGATAGACCCAGGACAGGGCGCCAATCCATCGCTGGGCACACACTCACTCACACATACACACTCTAAATTGGGCAATTTTGAGAATTCAATTAACTTGATCCATGTTTTTGGACTGTGGGAGGAAACCGAAAAACCCGGAGGAAACACACGCGGACCCATGGGGGAAACATGGAAACTTCACCCAGGCTGGGATTCGAACCGCTCACAGTGAACCAACATGGGATCAGCACTGACCCACCATTGTTAGGATGGGGGCTTGTTCTCACTGCAGCAGTGGGATGATAGTGGGTGTAGTAGGAGACGAAATACATCACATAGTATCTCATAGTAGTAGTAGCTACAGTTATATGGGTGCATTGAGCGTCTGAGGATGGTTTACGGTGCAGAATGGAACCGGCAGCGCTCCAAGGATGAACCCAAGTGATTAGAAGTCGTAGCTCGGGATAATGGTCAGTGAGGTTTGAGGATTATTTTAAATCGGATGATGTTCTGAACGTTCTGTTCAGATCCATTATCTTCCGCTATCTTCCGCTTTATCCAATATTAGGGTCACGGGGGGGGGGGGTAGTCTCGGGCGCTGGACAGATACACCTAGGACAGGACGCAAATCTATAGCTGGGCACACACACACTTTATATGGGGCAATTTGGAGAATTCAATTGACCTTGTTCCATGTTTTTAGACTGTGGGAGGGAACCGGTGGGGTGCTGGGCAGGTACACCCAGGACAGGGCGCCGATCCATCGCCGGGCACACACACTCACACTTTGTATGGGGCAATTTAGAGCATTCAGTTTAATGTTTTTGGACTGTGGGAGGAAACCTGAGAACCCGGAGGAAACCCATGGACACATGGAAACTCCACCCAGATTGGGATTCGAACCTGGAATCCCTAAACGCTGAGAGGAAACGTGATAACTGGCCTGTAAATGTACAGCAACATGTCTTTCAGATCATTTCCTGGCATTCGGTGGTGTGAGTGGGAAGTATGTGTGAAGGTCTGTGTGTTCTTCAGATGGACACCATGAATAATGACGGGACTAGAAGTGGATACCCATTCATCCCTTATCTTCAGCTTTATCCTATATTAGGGTCGCGGGGGGGTTTCACATGCCCATCTAGGGGAGAACGTTTTGCCAATCCATGGCTGGGCACACACTCACTCACACAGACACACTCTATATGGGGCAATTTGGAGAATTCAATTGATTTGATCCATGTTTTTGGACTGTGGGAGGACACCTGAGAACCCGTTGGAGGCCCACGCGGACACGGGGAGAACATGGAAACTCCACCCAGATGGGGATTGGAACCGGGAATCCCTAGTGCTGAGAGGAGAACATGCTAAACCACTAAGCCACCGTGCCGCCCAATATATATATATATATATATATGCCTGCATGCTCTGAGCAGATAAGCCGTCGCTCTGCAGGCTGCGGTGTGCTCGGTCTGCTCGTGCATTTTGCATGGCAGGAAATCAGGGTTCGAAATGAAATGCCCGTGGTTGTTTCGCGCCGGTGCAGCACGCAGCCGCGGCTCGGTAATGACCTTAATGCATGCAGACGCCACGGTGGGACGCGGCGCATGCGCTCGAACTCACGCAGACGGAAGGTGCGGTCACATGTGAGTGGTGTTTGAAATGAGGGCACGGCGATAGAGGAGCTGCGGGGGAGTAAACAGACAGGCAGACAGGCAGGCAGACGGGCAGATAGACAGACAGGCAGGCAGACAGGCAGACAGACAGGCAGACAGACAGGCAGACAGACAGACAGGCAGGCAGATAGGCAGACAGACAGACAGGCAGGCCGACAGAAAGGCAGGCCGACAGACAGACGGACAGACAGGCAGATGGACAGACAGGCAGGTAGACAGACAGACAGACAAACAGGCAAGCCGACAGACAGGCAGGCAGACAGGCAGGCAGACAGACAGACAGGCAGGCAGACAGACAGACAGGCAGACAGACAGACAGGCAGGCAGACAGGCAGACAGACAGACAGACAGACAGGCAGACAGACAGACAGGCAGACAGACAGGCAGGCAGACAGACAGACAGGCAGACAGACAGACAGACAGGCAGGCAGGCAGACAGACAGACAGACAGAGGTGATGATCTGTTACTCAACAAACTGTTATTTTTTTTTGATATAACACAAGCTCATGGTGGCGCTGTGGTCAGCACGTTCTCCTCTCAGCACTGGGGATCCAGATTTGGGTGGAGATTCCATCTTCTCCCTGTAGGTTTCCCTTCTCCAGGTTCTCCGGCGTCCTCCTAAAACATGGATTTAAGGTGAATTGGCTGCTCCAGATTGCCCCTATATAGTGTGTCTGAGGCGGCACTGTGGCTTAGTGGTTGGCATTCTCTCATCTCAGTGCGAATCCCTATGTGAGTGGAGTTTCCATGTCCTCCCCGTGTCCGCGTGGGTCTCCTCCGGGTTCTCCGGTTTCCTCCCACAGTCCAAAAATATGGATCAAGGTCATCTAAGCGTGAGTGAGTGTGTGCCCAGCGATAGATTGGCACTCTGCCCTGCCCTGCATCCAAAATGTTCTCCCCAGGATAGGCATGGAGACCCCCCCCCCATGCGACCCTAGTAGAGGATAAAGCTCAAGATAATTTGGACAACACTCTGCAAACTCCTGGGTAGAACCCATCACCTCCACCTTATTCCAGGTGATATTTAAAAAAGAATACCACTTAGACCCTCAGCGCAAACATCTGACGCCAACAAGGACCACAGAACGAGGTAGAGCTTCAGTGGCCTGTTGATTTTGGTAAATCCCGAGGTTTAATAAGCTCTCAGATGAACGTTATTCCTGTGTTCTCTGTTTTATTAAAGCGGACGTGACCTTTCAGGTATTCAGACTTGGTTTCCTGGCAGTTGAGTTGCGAGGCTCTGATGCTGAGACCTTTAATGGGACTTCATTTTAACGGCGAGACCCACGGTTCAGGTCTGAGCGGGTGAATCGTTCTAAAGGGGAACTCGACATTCGTCTGTGGGAGACGAGGCCAAAATGTGGGCGTCTCACAACGTTGCTGACAGCGTTAGGAAAAACCCACCATCACTGTTTTCTTCTCTCTCACTCTCTCGCTCTCTCTCTCGCTCTCAATTTGGATAGGCCCAGTCACATGGTACGGCTCGAATGCAAATGTGTCATATCTGATGTGGACGTCAGCGGCTGATAAGGTTCTAAAATAGAAACATTAAAAATTAAACAACAAACTGCTGACACAAGCGACTTTCGTTTCTGGTTCAGGGCGGCGGACACACTTAGGACATTATCTGAGGGTTTGGACTCGATGGACGTTAGATTCGCAGTATTTAATGAGAGAAAAGACCCAAGTATTTTATTCATTCATTCATTCATTCATTATCTCCTGCTTCATCCTCTATTAGGGTCGTGGGGGGGGTTCCCCATGCCCATCCAGAGGAGAACGTCTCGGGCGCTGGGCAGATACACCCAGGACAGGACGCCAATCTATCGCTGGGCACATACTCACTCACACAGACACAGTCTATATGGGGCAATTTGGAGAACTCAATTGACCTGATCCAAGTTTTTGGACTGTGGGGGAAACCGGAGAACCCGGAGGAAACCCACGCAGACACGGGGAGAACATGGAAACTCCACCCAGATGGGGATTCGAACCGGGAATCCCTAGAGCTGAGAGGAGAACATGCTAAACCACTAAGCCACCGTGCCGCCCCCAAGTATTTTATATTCTTTTAATTACCTTTAGTTTAGGAATTGTTTAAATTTCTACTGTCCCGTGTGGTCGGGTCCGGTAATGCACATGTTTACCATCATGCCATGCCCCATGCCAACCAGGAGGCTGAGGGGGGCAGGAACATGCACGTGTCCTACTTTCCCGATTCTACCTCTATTTAATCAATTGGTTTAATTTATTGGTTAGTGGGTGGCACGGTGTCTTAGTGGTTTAGCATGTTCTCCTCTCAGCACTAGGGATTCCCGGTTCGAATCCCCATCTGGGTGGAGTTTCCATGTTCTCCCTGTGTCTGTGTGGGTTTCCTCCGGGTTCTCCGGTTTCCTTCCACAGTCCAAAAACATGGATCGAGGTGAATTGAATTCTCCAAATTGCCCCATATAGAGTGTGTCTGTGTGAGTGAGTGTGTGCCCAGCGATGGATTGGCGTCCTGTCCTGGGTGTATCTTCCCAGCGCCTGAAACGTTCTCCCCTGGATGGGCATGGGGAACCCCCCCCCCCCGCGACCCTAATATAGGATAAAGCGGAAAATAATGGATGGATGAAGGAATAATTGGTTAGTATGTTCTCCTCTCAGCAGTGGGGATCCAGGTTCGAGTCCCAAGACAAAAAAGAAAAATCACAAACCAAAACCCAAACCCAGTCTAAAACAATGGTGGGTCGGCTGCTCTAAATTGCCCCTATATAATGTGTGCCAAGCAATATGTTGCCGCCCAGTCCCGGGTGTATCTACCCAGTGTCCAAAAATGCTCTCCGCTGGATTGGAACCCCCCCCCTCCCCCCCGACCCAAGTACATGATTAAGAAAAAGATAATGAGATACTCAGTTAAAAGGTTTAATATTCTGTACAGTGCCCAGTGATAGATTGGTGCCCTGTCCTGGGTGTATCTGCCCAGCGCCCGAAACGTTCTCCCCTGGATGGGCATGGGGAACCCCCCCGCAACCCCACGACAGGATAAAGCTGGAGATAATGAATGAATATTCTGTACAGTGTTTATTTGGAGTGTTTATTTAAGGTGTTAGCGACTGAGCGGCCTTAACTAGAATCAACTCTCATGAGAGAGAGAGAGAGAGAGAGAGAGAGTGGAAAGTTAAAGATCACGTGGCAGCCACTCAGGGTCGAACCCACGGCAGTGACACAGCGAGCAGCATCATGATCATGAGGACGTTACTCAGCTCCTGAATGAATGTCCCGCTCAGCGGACGGCTTCATGTTTGATAATCGCGCTCGCTCATGACTCGCACCCGGTGCACAACGCTCAGTCCCAGTTTGCTCTTCACACTGATGTATCTGCAATCACCAGTTAAGGCTTTTTATTTTATTTTTTTTTATTTTAGGACGTTCTCCCCTGGATGGGCATGGGGAACCCCCCCCCCCCCCGCGACCCTACTAGAGGATAAAGCAGAAGATAATAAATGAATGAATGAATGAATGGCTGGAGGCGGCATGGTGGCTTAGTGGTTTAGCATGTTCTTCTCTCAGTTCTAGGGATTCTCGGTTCGAATCCCCATCTGGGTGGAGTTTCCATGTTCTCCCTGTGTCCGAATGGGTTTCCTCCGGGTTCTCCGGTTTCCTCCCACAGTCCAAAAAACATGGATCAAAGTCAATTGAGTTCTCCAAATTGCCCCATATAGAGTGTGTGTGTGTGTGTGTGTGTGTGTGAGTGTGTGTCCAGTGATAGATTGGCGCCCTGTCCTGGGTGTATCTGCCCAGCGCCCGAGACGTTCTCCCCTGGATGGACATGGGGAACCCCCCCGCAACCCTAATAGAGGATAAAGCAGAAGATAATGGATGAATGAATGAATGAATATCATGTAGGAATTAAACACATGTCCACCAGTACAGGCCTTAACGTCAGTGATGTAGTTCACCCGTGCCGTGGGCATTAACGCACGGGGTCATCTAGACCGGTTTTGGAAGTGAACGCTGATCACTGAGTAACAGGATTCCTGTTTCTTTAACAATCAAATACTGCCATCTGGTGGAACACGATTTCTAAAAAAAACAGGTTTAGTGCTCATTGGAAATCGGCCCTCTTTTTATATGAATCTCTATTTTATGATTTAAAATAATGTACTGTATATCACACATTGGTGATATAGAGGTGTGTGTTATCGTTGATGATGTCACGGCTGGACAAACGGCTCGAGAGTAGACCACCCGTTTTATAATTGTTGTCGGTCCATAATGTTACCAACAAGCATGACGGACTCTGTAGCTGTATATCTGCGTCCGTTCGACCATGTCCCCCAAACAAGGCTTTAGAACCGGAGCGTTACGTGTTGGATGGAGCGGTACTCACGCGCTCTGATTGGGCAGCTGTTGCCAGGTCACGATGCCACCTCCATCCCTCTGCCAGTCAGCATGGAGGGAGAACGAGCCATCTGGTGGTGGGCTTTTCTCTCAGGGGCTTTAGATCCTGCTGACATGCGGCACACTGCGCTGCACAGTCCGGCTCTGCGGGGCGCCACCACCCTCTAAAACAGTTTGGGGAAGGCCTTTTTTTTTTATTCCAGTGCTTCAAGATTGGTATCTTTCAAAGGGGCATGTCTGTGTTTAACACGACTCTGGTGCACGTGTTGTACCGGTGCACAGCCATTGTTTCCATGTTTTGCCCTGGCTGTCTTTTTTGTCACCATTTTGTCCCCCACTGTGCCCCACACGGGGGCAAGAGAGGGTGGCACCACCACTCTGCTGTCCATCAACAGCATCAGAAGAGCGGGCAACGTGCAGTAAAACACTAACCCTTGCCGGCCATCCATGCAAATCCATGCAAAGGATAAACTAGTGATGACAAGGGCTCCCCCCAGTGTCTCGGCACGGTCAGTGCAGCGGCGCCAAGGACGAATCGCCATGCATTTTTTTTCCCTCCATTTGTCTAATTGTTATGTTATTTATTATGGGGGTGCATGCACATTAGTAAGAGTAGCGCCACCTGCAGCACGGTTTGTCATTATTAAACGCCATGCATGGCATTCAGGACACAGGCTATCCTGCAGTGCCTTGTAATAACAGCCGCACGCAGCACACGCGTCCTAAATCATGGATGCTGTCGTTCTTTATTCATAAGAACACTTTTAAAGTGTATAATGAGATCAGGCCGATGCCGATTGTACATTCTAAGTACTCTGAGAGGGATTTCTGGGTGGATTAAACCACATTGTGTGATGGAGGAACCATAATGCAGTGTCATTCTGGGCAGCTCTGGGAACGTGGCCAACTGCGGCACGGCTCAAGAAGCCATCTAAGGAACTGAGGGTGACGTGGCATCAGCATCGGCATATCGCTATATATATATAAAAAAACATATATATTACGTTATATAAATAAATAAATAAATAAATATTATTCACTTTGTAAAGAAGCCGATTTATTAAAATATATCCATCCATCCATTATCTACGGCTTAATCCTCTACTAGGGTCGTGGGTGGGGGGGGGTTCTTCATGCCCATCCAGGGGAGAACGTTTCGGGCGCTGGGCAGATACACCCAGGACAGGACTTCAATCTATCGCTGGACACACTCACTCACACAGACACACTCTATTTGGAGAACTCAATTGACCTTGATCCATGTTTTGGGACTGTGGGAGGAAACCGGAGAACCTGGAGGAAACCCATGCAGACACGGAGAGAACATGGGAACATCGAACCGGGAATCCCCAGCGCTGAGAGGAGAACATGCTAAACCACTAAGCCACCGTGCCGCCCATATATATATATCCATCTATTATTTTCCGCTTTATCCTTTATTAGGGTCGCCGGTGGGGGGGTTCCCCATGCCCATCCAGGGAAGAACGTTTTGGGCGCTGGGCAGATACACCCAGAACAGCGGGGGCAATCTATATATCTATATATATCTATATATATATAAAATAAATATCTCACCTGTCTGATCATGGCTCTGTTCTAATGGTCAGGACCCCAATAGTACCACCACAGAGCAGGGTTTATTGGGTGGGTGCATTAGTCCTATCCCTGCAGTGTCACTGAGGTGTTTAAATGAAACTCCAGCAGCACTGCTGCACTAAACCACATCAGAGTCACTGCAGAACTGACCATAAACAATCCACCACCCAAATGATACCTGTTCTGTGATGCTCCTGACCAACAGAGAACAGAGAACCAACAGCACACAGATGGACTACAGTCTGTAATTATGAAACTACAAAGTCCATCTATAGGATGAGTGGAGAGGAGATAGGGGGCGTGTTCAAACGTTGACTGTAATGTGTATACAGTGTGTGTAATTAATGATGTAGGGGTCGTTTGGCTTCCAGGACTCCAGCAGTGGTATAATAAATGGTACCGTGTGACGCCTCCACCACAAACAGCCCCGCAGGCGAGCGGCGGCGCAGGGTACGGGTGTTATGTTAATAAGAAGCCGGTGAACTCGACTCCCTGAAACGAGGTCAGTCCTCATGTTCAGGATAATCAGATTCGGAGGAGGTGAGTCTGTTAGTCCTCTCTTAAGCCCCGGCGGCTTTATCTTCACAGAGCGGGTTTATTTTAACCAACGCCGCCAAACTAAAGGACTGTAATTGTCTGCGCTGCCGCTGTGGTGTCATGCGGGTGGAGTCGCCGCTGTACCCCTACCTCAGCACCCCCTGCTGTTTCAGCCGCAGTGAAGGAGAACGAGGTCTGAAAATTAAAAAATCTTCATCATCTTGAGCACTTCATCCTCTACTAGGGTCGCAAAGACACACTCTCTCTTACAGACACCCTACAGTATATAGGGGCAATTTAGAGCAGCCAATTCACCTTAAACCCGTTTTTTTTTTTTTTTTTTTTTTTTTTTTTGGACTGTGGAGACCAGAAACTCCACCCGGATCAGGATTTGAACCTGGATCCCCAGTGATCTGGACCAGATATGCTCTTCATTCTTCCACGCAGTACTCTTCTGGGGTGGGGGGGTTGTTGTACCCCATGCCCATCCAGGGGAGAAGGGAGAACGTTTTAGGCACTGGGTAGATACACCCAGGAGAGGGCGCCGCGCTATCACTGGACACACACATAGAAACACACACACTATATAGGGTCAATTTATAGCATTCAGTTTATGGAGAAGGGTGGCACGGAGGCTTAGTGGTTTAGCATGTTCTCCTTTCTGCGCTAGGGATACCTGGTTCGAATCCCCATCTGGGTGGAGTTTCCATGTTCTCCCCGTGTCCGCATGGGTTTCCTCCGGGTTCTCCAGTTTCCTCCTACAGTCCAAAAACATGGATCAAAGTCAATCGAGTTCTCCAAATTGCCCCATATAGAGTGTGTGTGCGTGTGTGAGTGTGTGTCCAGCGATAGATTGGCGCCCTGTCCTGAGTGTATCTGCCCAGCGCCCGAAATGTTCTCCCCTGGATGGGCATGGGGAACCCCCCCTTCCCTGGATTGATGGGATTTATGGAGAACACAAAGACCCCAGCGCTGAGAAGAGAACATGCTAAACACCACACCATGTTCATTCATTCATTCATTCATTCATTATCTTCCGCTTTTTCCGGGGGGGGGGGGGGTGCCGATCCAGGGGAGAATGTTTCGGGCGCTGGGCAGATACACCCAGGACAGGGCACCAATCTATCGCTGGGCACACACTCACTCACACAGACACACTCTATATGGGGCAATTTGGAGAACTCAATCAACTTGATCCATGTTTTTGGACTGTGGGAGGAAACCGGAGAACCCGGAGGAAACCCACACAGACGCGGGGAGGACATGGAAACTCCACCCTGATTGGGATTCGAACCGGGAATCCCTAGTGCTGAGAGGAGAACATGCTAAACCACTAAGCCACCGTGCCGGCGTTCACCACGTTCAAAGAAGCAAAATTTGAAACGAATCCGCTCGGACCCGGATCTCAGAGAAGAGCGGAATGAGGGAACAATTTAATTCAGCTTCATATCGAGTCAATCGAGTCTACGTTCTCAGATTCGCTTCCGTTATGGTTCTAACGTGCAGACTGAGGAAGGCAGGATGGGCTCATGCATCCTAATGAGGTTCCCTCTGCTCCTGCAGAAAGATATAAATTTGCCCCGGAACCCGATCCTCGGTTCCCGTCTCTGTGCGTTCCACTGATTTTAATGCATCGACTGCAGGTGGAGGTTCTCCCTCATCCCTCATCCCTCATCTGACCGCAGAACTTTCAGAGGCACTCAGATTGGATTGGATCAACATGCAGCTGGAGTTTGGACCATTAGAGTCATCTATCAGCCCCCCCGGGGGAGGAGAGGGGGGGTTCCTCATGCCCATCAAGGGAAGAACAATTCAGGGGCTGGGCAGATACACCCAGCTCGGGGCATCAATCCATCAATGTGCACACATTTAATCACACACTGTGTATGGGGCAACCTGGAGCGTCTAATTCACCTTAAAGTCCATGTTTTTGAACTGTGGGGGGATAACCGGAGAAATCCAGGTGGAACCGGGGAGAACATGGAAACTCCACCCAGATCGGGATTCCAACCTGGATCCCCAGCGCTGAGAGGCGCCCACCCACACACCCACACACACACACACACACACACACACACACACACACACACATCCATTTTTCCTCGCACATTTGTTTAAGGTGAATTGGCTGCACTAAATTGCCCCTATATAGTCTGTGAGTGAGTAAGTGCATTTGCCACACATGATGGATTGACGCCGCACCCTGTGTGTATCTGCCCAGCAGCCAAGACATTCTCCTCGGGAAGGCCATGAGGGACCCCGGCAGCTGCTCTAATTTGCCCCATTCTAAATTGCCCCTATACGGTGTGTGTGTCTGTGTAAGTGAGTGAGTGGGTTTTTCAGGTGCTGGATTGGCACCACGTTATGGGTGTATCAGCCCAGCACTTGAAACGTTCTTCCCTGGATGGGCATGGGGAACACACCCGCTGCTCTAAATTGCCCCTATCCAAATTGCCCCTATCCGGTGTGTGTGTCTGTGTGAGTGCATGTGTTTTTCAGGTGATGGATTGGCACCCCATTATGGGTTTTCATCCCAGCACCTGAAACGTTCTTTCCTGAATGGGCATGGTTAACCCACCCGCTGCTTTAAATTGCCCCTATTACCCCGTCACAGTGTGTTCACAGTGATGTAACCTCTCGTTTCTTCATCAGGTCCCACACAGAAGATGCCGGCCACCTCTTCAGCCATGGACTTCTTCCAGCTCTTCGTGCCCGACAACGTCATCCATAACATGGTCACCCAGACCAACATGTACGCCAAGAAGTTCCAAGAACGTTTCGGCAGCGACGAGGGCTGGACGGGCGTGACCCCCACCGAGATGAAGGCCTTCCTGGGCTTTGTGATCTCCACCAGCGTGCACCGCTGCGAGTCCGTCCTGAGCATCTGGAGCAGCGGCTTCTTCAGCAACCGCAGCATCGCCCTCAAAATGAGCCAGGCCCGCTTCGAGAAGATCCTAAAGTACTTCCACATCGTGGCCTTCCGCTCGAGCCAGGGCAGCAGCCAGGGCCTTTACAAGATCCAGCCCTTCCTGGACTCACTGCAGCAGAGCTTCGGCTGCACCTTCCGGCCTTCGCAAACCCAGGTAGGGTGTCCAGATTCCAATTCACCAGATGTGGGACAAAGACTATGTTTGTGGGGGACAATGTGGGACACCAGTGTATAGTCTAAAATAACTTAAAAAAAAAAGAAGAAAAAAAAGAAACATTCATACTCTGCCCCTTTAGCACATAACAGACTGCAAATAAAAATACACACATACACATACACACATATATATATATATATATATATATATATTCGTATTTAAAAAAAAAAAAAAAAATATATATATATATATATATATATATATATATATATTGTTCTATTATTCCGCTCTTCTGGGCGGCACGGTGGCTTAGTGGTTTAGCATGTTCTCCTCTCAGCACTAGGGATTCCTGGTTCGAATCCCCATCTGGGTGGAGTTTGCACGTTCTCCCCGTGTCCGCGTGGGTTTCCTCCGGGTTCCTCGGTTTCCTCCCACAGTCCAAAAACATGGATCAAGGTCAATTGAGTTCTCCAAATTGCCCCATATAGAGTGTGTCTGTGTGAGTGTGTGTCCAGTGATAGATTGGCGTCCTGTCCTGGGTGTATCTGCCCCGCGCCCGAAACATTGTCCCCTGGATGGGCAGTGGGAACTTCCTCGCGACCCTAATAGAGGATAAAGAGGAAGATAATGGATGGATGGATATATACTGTATATGTATTTCAACGTTGAAACCACAACAGAACAGTCACAGAAAAGGCTGGGCGGAGCCTAACAGAGCGTGGACTGAACAGACAAACCCAACAAACCGATCGATGAGAAGGACGAGCTTACACAACACGAACGCACAAAGCATACGAAAGCAAAGAGACTGAACAGGAGACCATGTCTCATGTCTGTTAGAGCGCGACCTCCTTGTGGGTAAACTGGAACAGTTAGGGCTCTATACTTGAGTGATGTGTTAATTAATAATGTATCGACGCGTTTTAACAGTTTCTGCCCCTGAGAGACGAAATATTGATGTGCATAAGCACAGCGCATTAATGTTTAATACAGCGCACACGTGGCATCGAACCCCACGCTCCGACTTTAACTGCAGCACAGAAATAAATATAGAAACGGAGAGAGAGTTCCGCCCCTTAAATCTGACTGAAAAATAAATATTAAATCTGAGTTTCCATGTTCTCCTCCAGTTAGCATGTTCTCCTCTCAGCACTACGGATTCAGGTTCGAATCCCAATCTGGGTGGAGTTTTCATGTTGTCCCCGTGTCCGCGTGGGTTTCCTCCGGGTTCTCTGGTTGCCTCCCACAGTCCAAAAACATGGATCAAGTCAATTAAGTTCTCCAAATTGCCCCATATAGAGTGTGTCTGTGTGAGTGAGTGCGTGTCCAGCGCCCAAAATGTTCTCCCCAGGATGGGCATGGGGAACCCCCCACAACCCTAGTATAGGATAAAGTGAAAGATACTGGATGGATGGATCATTCTAATAGTGAACTCTCAGCGCTGGGGATCCAGCTTTGATTCTTGATCTGGGTGGAGTTTCCATGTTCTCCCCGTGGCCTTGTGAGCGTTTCTTGGATTCTTCGGTGTCCTCCCACAGTCCAAACACATGGATTCAAGGTAAACCGGCTGCTCTAAATGGCCCCTATATAGTGTGTGTGTGTGCCCAATGATGGATTAATGTCCAAAATATTCTCTTCTGGATGGACATGGGGAACCCCCCACCCCAGGAGAGGGTTAAGCGGAAGATAATAAGAACAGATATTCACCTTGAATCCAGTTTTTTGGACTGTGGGAGGAAACTGGAGAACCCGGAGGAGACCCACGTGGACACGGGGAGAACATGGAAACTCCGAATTCGAACCGGGACTCCCCAGCGCTGAGAGCACCCTGTCGTGCCGCACCATTTCAGGTTCAGATCAGCTGTAATGAGCTATAACAGAGAAATGGATCAACATCGGGACATTTATAAATGCTTCTGCATGGACCGTCGAGTAACGAGCGCAGATCAAACAGAGACGTTCGCCCCGGCTCGTTTTAAAGCGTCACCGTTAGTGGTGTTAAGCTCCCCGGAGGACGCCATCGAGAGACACTCGTCTCTGATTAAACACCATCTGCTTGCTTGCTTTTTCGTCTATAGCAACCCCGCGTTGGCAGCGCACCCGCTGATGATGACTTTCCAGACCGCTACGATGAACAGATGCCCAGACGCGGTGGGGATCAGTGAGTCAGCCCAGATGTACTGATTAACCCGGCGCTCATCGACCCGCGACCTTCTGCCTCCCCGAAAATATCACAACTCTGTTTTTTTATTCAGGCGGCACGCTGGTTTAGTGGTTTGGCATGTTCTCCTCTCAGCGCTGGGGATTCCCGGTTCGAATCCCTATCTGGGTGGAGTTTCCATGTTATCCCCGTGTCCGCGTGGGTTTCCTCCGGGTTCTCCGGTTTCCCCCCACAGTCCAAAAACATGGATCAAATCAATTGAATTCTCAAAAATTGCCCCATATAGAGTGTGTCTGTGTGAGTGAGTGTGTGCCCAGCGATGGATTGGCGTCCTGTCCTGGGTCTATCTGCCCAGCGCCCGAGACGTTCTCCCCTGGATGGGCATGGGGAACCCCCTCGCGACCCTAATAGAGGATAAAGCGGAAGATAATGGACGGATGGAATTAACGCATTGATACGAAAGTGAAGCTACTGTTAATGATGTCACAGCTGGACAAACGGCTCAGCCAATCAGATTTGAGGAGCAGACCTAGGCCTTTTATAATCATAGGTAATTAACGTACCTGTCGGAGGGTCTGCTAATGATCTGTGTGCAGTCTTAATAAGGCGGGGAGTGGGACGAGAGACAGGGACGGGATAGGACAGATAGGTCCACTCATTGTAATGGATTGAATCAGCCACGCTCACGGACCACTCGACCAATGAGAAGTCTCTCGTCAACGTAGTAATGAATATTAATGAAGTGGACCGGGCGACCGGGTGTCCTCCTGTCCCTCAGGTTCTGCACGAGCCGCTGATTGACGAGGACCCCGTGTTCATCACGACCTGCACGGAGCGAGAGCTGCGCAAGAGGAAGAAGAGGAAGTTCAGCCTGTGGGTGCGACAGTGCAGCTCCACGGGATTCATCTGCCAGGTGGGCGATCATCCTCACACTGCCGTGCGGCGCCACGCCACGCTGCTCATGTTCACTGAGAGGTTCCACCGTGGGGCTTGCACTGAGGAGGCGCCGTTCCTCATGTTCTGTGCAGGTCTATGTCCACCTGAAGGAGGGCTGTGGTCCAGATGGCCTGGAGACGCTGAAGAAACCCCAGCTCCACAGCATGGTGGCCAGACAGCTCTGTCAGAACCTGGCCGGACGCAACGCCATCATATTCACGGGTCCCAGCATCACCAGCCTCGGCCTGTTTCAGGAGTTTGAGAACCAGGGTGAGTTTATCTCACACGCCCCGAGGGCCCCAAGGGTCCCGAGGGCCCCAAGGGTGGGGTGATGAAGTGCACTGATTCAGAACCAAAAATATACAATCCTGATGGATGGGTCCGCTCATTAACACACAATGGACTTTTGTAGTCCCTACAGTTCCATTCTGTAGTCCAGCTGTTCCCTCTAGGAACCACGGACAGCGCATGTATCAGGTGTTAGGGTGGGGGATCATGCTCTGCATTGCACTGCAGTAACACAGACATGGTGGTGGCGTGTGATGCATAGGTCTGAACGTGCATGCCTTTTTACCCAATGACTGCTGGGATAGGCTCCAGCACCACTTGTATTGTATTATACATTATATTATTATATATTATAATTAATCCATCCATTATCTTCCGCTTTATCCTATATTAGGGTCGCGGTGGGGTTCCCCATGCCCATCCAGGGGAAAACGTTTCGGGTGCTGGACAGGACGCCAATCCATCGCTGGGCACACACTCACTCACACAGACACACTCTATATGGGGCAATTTGGAGAACTCAATTGACCTTGATCCATGTTTTTGGACTGTGGGAGGAAACCGGAGAACCCGGAGGAAACCCACGTGGACACGGAGAGGACATGGAAACTCCACCCAGATTGGTATTCGAACCAGGAATCCCCAGTGCGGAGAGGAGAACATGCCAAACCACTAAGCCACCGTACTGCCCATATTATACATTATATTATTATAAATTATTATAATATATTATATTATTGGGGCGGCACGGTGGCTTAGTAGTTGGCACGATCGCCTCTCGGCACTAGGGATTCCCGGTTCGAATCCGTGTCTCCCCGTGTCTGCGTGGGTTTCCGCCGGGTTCTCCGGTTTCCTCCCACAGTCCAAAAACATGGATCAAGTCAATTGAATTCTCAAAATTGCCCCATATAGAGTGTGTATGTGTGAGTGAGTGTGTGCCCAGCGATGGATTGGCGCCCTGTCCTGGGTCTATCTGCCCAGCGCCCGAGACGTTCTCCCCTGGATGGGCATGGGGAACCCCACCGCGACCCTAATAGAGGATAAAGTGGGAGATAATAAATGAATGAATATTATATTATTGTCTGTTTCTGAGGGAGAATGTTGCTGTATCTGTTCGTCCCGCAGTTTAAACTTTGTGCTGCATTTAGTTTTAGTTGTAAACGTGTTGTTTAAAGGTTTAAACAGCGTTGCTATGCAACGGACGCCACGGTCAGCTGTCACTGTGATGTAGTAACCGGCCTCCATCCCTCTGACCGGCGTGTGTAGATATCTACTGCTGCGGGCTGCTGAGCACCAGAAAGAGCGACTGCACCGCCCTGCCGGGGTCCATGCTACGGAACCCCGAGGGACCCCAACAGCGGGGGCAGTCCCAGATCAAGACGAGGGGCAACATGTCTCTGATCACCTGGTACAACAAGGGCAACTTCCGATTCCTCACCAACGCCTACTCTCCCGTCAAACAAGGTAGGAAGTGAAGCCAGCAGCTGTTCGGACCCCCGCAGGGGGGTTCCACGGAGCCCCACGGTTCTAACGGCCGGGGGTGAAAGGAGCACCTCCACCGACGCTGATGCATTCGGACACTCGGCGCTCCACGCGTTCCGTCTCTTGCCGAGCTCGTCATTATTCCGTGACGCGCCGTAATCCCAGCTGACGCCACATTCCCGAAGGTTCGCCGGCATCAGCCTCCCAATTCGACCCGCCAGGCGTTTCAGAACCTCGGAGCGCCATCTGCCTCCCGTTTGCGGGATTAATGCATAATCAGTGAGACAATTACGTCTCGTACCTGCGGGCGCAGCGCCGGGATAGGACGTAATGACATACGGGGTTGTAGAGAAACTAACCTAATGTAGTTTTAATAAAGTTTTAATTAATTGGGGTTGAAACCACATAGCGGGGGACACGGGTGCGCTGGAGATTCAGGTTCGAATCCCGATCTGGGTGAAGGTTCCATCTTCTCCCCGTGCCCGCATGGGTTTTCGCCAGGTTCTCTGCTTTTCTCACACATTCCAAAAATCATGGATTTAAGGAGAAATTAAATGCTAAATTGCCCCCTATTGGAAGATAATACGACGAAGGGCGTCACAGCGGCACGTCTGCCGCTCAGCCTGGAGATTCAGGTTCGAATCCCGATCTGGATGGAGGTTCCATCTTCTCCCTGGTGTTCCTCCACAATACAAAACAATGGATTCGAGGTGAATTGTCTGCTCCAGATTGCCCCATATAGTGTGTGAGTGATGGATTGGCATCATGTCCTGGGTCTATTTGCCCAGCGCCCGAAACATTCTTCTGGATGGTCATGGGGAACCGCGTGGGTGTGCTAGAGTTTCTCCAGTTTTTTTCCCCCACAGTCCAAAAACATGGATTCAAGGTGAATTGGCTGCTCTAAATTGCCCCCACCCGAACAGCCTCACTGTGTGGGTGAGTGGGGTGTATTTGTGTGCTCTGTATGCTTACATCAAAATTCCTCATGCATCGTGTATTCTGACTGCCCCCCCCCGCCCCCCCCCTATCCGCTTCTAGGTGTGATCATTAAGAGGAAGCGTGGGGAAATCCCTTGTCCTCTGGCAGTTGAGGCCTTCGCTGCACATCTGAGCTACATCTGCAAATACGATGACAAGTACAGCAAGTACGTGCACACTCCATCAGCCCCATCGCGGCATCCACCGCTTCGCACCGTTCCTCACATTATGCGAGATTAGGGATGTTCTGTGTGGGGATTTGTATGTTCTCCACAGGGCAGTGCTGATTTCCACCCACAGGAACAAAGCTAACGCATCTATAAGTGTGAATTTCTCTGTCTGTGTGTCCTGTAATGGACTTTTCCTTTAAATATACATACATTGCTGGGATAGGCCCTAAGCAGCTTAGAAAATGAGTAAAAAAAAAATTGCTTATATTCAGCTGGAATTTTTTTTTTGGTATAGAACAGGTTTTTTTTTTTTTTTTATGTTACGATGGGGCGGCACGGTGGCTTAGTGGTTTAGCATGTTCTCCTCCCAGCGCTGGGGATTCCCGGTTCGAATCCCCATCTGGGTGGAGTTTCCATGTTCTCCCCGTGTCCGCGTGGGTTTCCTCCGGGTTCTCCGGTTTCCTCCCACAGTCCAGAAACATGGATCAAGTCAATTGAGTTCTCCAAATTGCCCCCTATAGAGTGTGTCTGTGTGAGTGAGTGTGTGCCCAGTGATAGATTGGCGCCCTGTCCTGGGTCTATCTGCCCAGCGCTCGAAACGTTCTCCCCTGGATGGGCATGGGGAACCCCCCGCGACCCTAATAGAGGATAAAGCGGGAGATAATGGATGGATGAATGTTACGATGATTTATAAATAGTTTTAAAATACCCACAATTCCACCCCCCCCTCCCCCCTCCCAGGTACTTCATCTTCCACAAGCCTAATAAGACGTGGCAGCAGGTGTTCTGGCTCAGCATCAGCATCGCCATCAACAACGCCTACATCCTCTACAAGATGTCGGACGCCTACCACGTCAAACGCTACAGCCGGGCGCAGTTCGGCGAGAGGCTCGTCCGGGAGCTGCTGGACCTGGACGACGTCTCGCCGACCGACCCAGTGAAGTGACCGACCGCATGCTGTCCTCCTCCACCACCACACACACACACACACACACACACACACACACACACACACACACACACACACACCACTGATTACACAATGGCCAGAACAAACGCTTGAGGTTCACGATAAAGACATTCCAACCAATCAGAAGTCAACCAATCAAAAGTCGTGCCAAGTCGCCATCAGGCCTCGTGACTCCGCCCCCGCCGGGTTCCTGTATATAACCCCCTCATCGTGGTGTCTCCTTTGCTGCATGATGAAAGTGTGTGATGCTTTGTGAGCAGTGATGTCGTGTTTGTGTATTTGGAACCTGACGCCGAGCGGTTTCAGGGATTCGTCCTGAACCAGGCTTCACGTTTGGCATCGAATACCCCCACCCCCATCCCCTCAGACGGCAGGCGGGGTTCACCCCGAAGAGCGGTGCGGTTCTAAGACGGCGGGCGGGGTTCACCCCGAAGAGCGGTGCTAAGACGGCGGGCGGGGTTCACCCCGAAGAGCGGTGCTGTTCTTTAGGCTGTTTTCATTATTCTGCGTCCTATCCCATCACTTCATCCACGCTCATGTGCACTAGTGTTCTGCATTAGTATTGCATACTCCACCAGAGTACCACCACCACCTCATTAACATCTATTATACTCCTTCTTACCCCATCCTGAGTGCCCCATCACCACAGCATCAGAGTGTCTCTACCACCCCACCACCTTCATTATACTCCATCTTGCCCCGTCCCGAGTGTCTCCACCACCCCATTCCGAGTGCCCCGTCACCACAGCATCAGTGTCTCTACCACCCCACCACCTTCATTATACTCCAACTCGCCCCGTCCCGAGTGTCTCCACCACCCCACCACCTTCATTATACTCCATCTTGCCCCATCTCCAGTTTCTCCACCACCCTTATTATACCCCATCACACCCCATCCCAAGTGTCTCCACCACCCCAGCATCAGAGTGTCTACACCACCCCCACCATCTTCATTATACTCCACCTCACCCCGTCCCGGGTTTGGTCCATCTAGCTGTTTGGTTGGATGGATGTGGATGATGGAGATTATTATGGGATTAACACTGCCGGTTTTTATGAGTGATGACGCTCCATCCTTCCCGCTCACTGCGTCTCCACCACACGCTCCTGTGAAGCCAGCCGGTGGAGTTCTGCTGATTATGCAAATATTCTAAGAGAACCGTTCTCCACCCGTTCCGTGCTCGCTCACCGACCGCACCCAGAACCCCACCATCGCCCACCGAACTGAAGCTGCCGGTTCGAATCCCCCCCCCCACCAAGGTTTATTAATCAGAACACTGCTCATCATCATGATTACGTTGGATTTTGTGGTTGCATCGTTAACGTAATAATAACGTAATAATAACGACCCATCGGAGTCGACTCACTGGTTTCCCAGCGTCATCACGTGATTCGGCTCCAGATGAATCATGGGAAAAGTACACTGTGCTGTGAATGCTTACTGCAATATGGCGTCATGTTCAGAAGTTCATTCATTAAATCCGACTTCTGAATGAGGTTCAATCCACCAGAGAGAGAGAGAGAGAGAGAGAGAGAGAGGGGGAGAGGGAGAGGGAGAGAGGGGGGGAGAGAGAGAGAGAGAGAGAGAGAGAGAGAGGGAGAGAGAGAGAGAGAGAGAGAGGGAGAGAGAGAGAGGGAGAGAGAGAGAGAGAGGTGGAGAGAGAGGTGAAGAGAGAGGGAGAGAGAGGGAGAGAGAGGTGGAGAGAGAGGTGAAGAGAGAGGGAGAGAGAGAGAGAGAGAGAGAGAGAGAAAGAGAGACAGAGGTGAAGAGAGAGGGAGAGAGAGAGAGAGGTGGGGAGAGAGGGAGAGAGAGAGAGAGAGAGAGAGGGGGGGGGAGAGGGAGGGAGAGAGAGAGGTGGGCTCTGAGCACCACACGGTGTTCGGGTTCAAGGTCTACGGCTTCTCCTTTAAAACCAAACGGAACCACAGAACCCAAAGTATGTGGACACCCCAACATCACATCCAACCGGCAGCCGGCACGATCCAGAAGGTGCTCCAGAGGAGCATCACGTGATCAGACCTCCAACCGCTCCGACTGCGGAACCGCACGGAGTCGCGCAAGGTGCCGAAATAATATTAATAATAATAATAATAATAATAATAACAATAAAGGATTTATATCATTAAAGGAGAAGTCTGTGATGTAGGCGACCTCAGGGTTTTATAGCTCCATCCTGTGGTGCCATAGACGACGTTCCTCTGTAGATCAGAAGAGAACACTCCGCTTAAGCCGCGTAGAAACATGTCGTTATAATATTCAATAAAAAAAAACCCTAAGCTAAAGATATTACAGCTTTAAACGTACGGCGGAGTCAGAGGTTCGAACGACGGACCACTAATTCGCGTAGAACCAAACGACGTAACGACATAACGTCGTGCTGAATCTGATGTCGTGAGCTCCGTCTCGTCTCGGTTCCTTCACCGCGTGGTTGCCCAGCGAGCGGCGAGTCGGTGTTCCGATGCGTTCTGGTGCGTGATGTAACGACTCCTCCCCCCTCACTGTGTGTTCACCGTGTTTATTCTGATTTGCACACGAATAAATGTTCATTGTACTTTTTATAGATCATTAAATAAAGAACACTGTGCTTAGCTCTCGGGGCGAGGCCTGCGCTCAGATCAGATGCCGATTCAGATTCGACGGGACGTCCTGTGGGTCCGGGATGTGGGCGTGGTCGCTCAGTGGTTAAGGTGTCGGGAGAACGATCTTAGGGCTCTCAACCATCATTATATAAACTTAAGGCTTATTCCTAAAGTTAAATAGGATAACAGGTTCGGGTGGGGGTGGGGGTGGGGGGTGTTGCTGGGCAGATACACCCAGAACAGGGCGCCAATCTATCGCTCAGCACACACACTATATAGGGGCAATTGATATTGGGGCAATCTAGAGCATCCAATTCACCTTGATTAGGGTCGAAGGTGGGGTGATCCAGGGGAGAGCGTTTGGGAGCTGGGCAGATACACACAGGAGAGGGCGGCAATCCATCACTGGGAACACACACACACACACACACACACACACACACACACACACACACACGATATAGAGGCAAGTTTTATAGGTGCAATTAAGATAGGAGCAATTTAAACCAGCCGATTCACCTTGAATCCATGTTTTTGGACTGTGGGAGGAAACCGACGAACCCGGAGAAAACCCACACTGACATGAGGAGAACATGCAAACTCCACCGAGCTCAGGATCCCCAGTGTAATGAGGCGGGGGGGGGGGGGTTTCTGCTCATCCAGGGTAGAACGCTTCATGTGCTGGGCAAATACACCCAGGACATCTATCGCTCAGCACACACACACTCACACAGACACTCTATATAGGGGCAATTTGGATTGGGGCAATCCATGTTTTTGGACTGTGGGAGAAAATCGGAGAACCTGGAGGAAACCCGGGCGGCACGGTGGCTTAGTGGTTTAGCATGTTCTCCTCTCAGCACTAGGGATTCCCGGTTCGAATCCCCATCTGGGTGGAGTTTCCATGTTCTCCCCGTGTCCGCGTGGGTTTCCTCCGGGTTCTCCGGTTTCCTCCCACAGTCCAAAAACATGGAATTAATTAATTGAATTCTCCAAATTGCCCCATATAGAGTGTGTGTGTGTGAGTGAGTGTGTGTCCAGCGATAGATTGGCCTCTTGTCCTGGGTGTATCTGCCCAGCGCCCGAGACGTTTTCCCTTGGATGGGCATGGGGAATTAGGTGCTGGGCAGGTACACCCAGAACCTATTGCCTCAGCACACACACACTCACACTATATAGGGGCAATTTAGAGCATCCAATTCACCTTGAATAGGGTCGAAGGTGGGGCCGTTTCATGTGGGGTGATCCAGGGGAGAATGTTTGGGAACTGGGCAGATACACACAGGAGAGGGCGCCAATCCATCGCTAGGAACACACACACGAACACACACACACACACACACAATATAGAGACAAGTTTCATTCATTCATTATCTCCCGCTTTATCCTCCATTAGGGTTGCGGTGGGGGGGGGGTTCACCCCGTGCCCATCCAGGGGAGAACGTCTCGGGCGCTGCGCAGATACACCCAGGACAGGACGCCAATCTATCAATGGACACACACTCACTCAAACAGACACACTCTTTATGGGGCAATTTTGAGAATTCAATTGACTTGATCCATGTTGTTGCACTGTGGGAGGAAACTGGAGAGCCTGAAGGAAACCCACGCAGACATGGGGAGGACGTGGATTCGAATGGGGAATCCCTAGTGCTGAGAGGAGAACGTGCTAAACCACTGAGCCACCATGCCGCCCGTATAACAGTTTCATCTGACCAAAATACAGAGTTGGGACGGAGAGAGGAAGGAATGGGGGATGACAACAGACAATTATTTAAAGGCTATTAATAAATCATAAATGCACCTGCAGGGGGTTCCGCCGACGGTCCGGGGGCAGCCCATCGGAGTCGGGGGGAGACGGACAACATGAAGAGACTTCAGCGGCGACGGGAAGGCGGCGTGATGGTGGTCCCGGGTTCTCTTTGTGTCCTGGCGTAATAACAAAGCACCGGGACGGGGCATACAGAAACAGACAGTGGGGGGGGGGGGTCTTTACAGAGGACAATACACAATTATTAAATGGGTAATAATACATAAATAAATAATTAGAAATAATTAAAGCACCTGTAGTGGGTTCCTTTGACGGTTGGAGTCATACAACGTACAAGTCATACCCCCCTTCCCCATCAAACCCCCCCCCCCCCGTCAGACCGTCCTGGTGATTGACACACGAAGCTGGGATGATTTTGTATATAAAAGGTTTTATTTAAGTTATTTTTTTTCTCATTCAAGGTGATTTTATAAAACATGAACCGATTCAGGCGACCGAATCACACGTCACTGCAGCTGTACAGATGTGTATGTACATGTTCAGACATGGGGATTGTGCACACCCGCACCATCACGCCCCCCCCCCCCCCCCCCCCCCCTGAACCTTATGACGTCAACCTCTAAAAAAAAAACAAAAAAAAAAAACGAAAGATATAAAAACAGTACCAACCCGATTTCACGAATAGAAAGGATGCTGGGTTATTAATCCGAAGGTTGAAGGTTCGAGCTCCGCCCTCTTGATGTAACTTAAACCAAAGATGATGACCTCACCATCATGGAGAGACAAAAGAGATAGAACTATAGTGTCATTAGATTTATTAATGCAGAATGAGGTTAGAGGAGGCTGGGTGGATGCAGGCTGGGTGGAGGGGACGGGGTCTAGCTACAGGAGTGATTGGTGCACATCAGAGGATTTGGGAGGAAGCTGGAAATGATGGAGATGAAGATGCTGTGTGATCTCATTGGGAGTGACGATGGAAAACAAGTATAAGGTCATTAGAGGGACGGGATAGGTAGGACACGAAGACAAAGAGAGAGCTCCATTGCTGGATAATTGGAGGCGAAAATACAGATGGATGGATAAAAGATAGAGATGGGTGGATGGATAGATGGAGAGGTAGCTGGATATGGTGGAGATGATTCTCACAGGGTGTGATGAAGATGGAGAAGAACAGGAATGGGGTTGTTAGAGGGACGGGATAGGTAGGACATTTTGAAGACAGAGAGAATGATAGAGACTGAAGGATCTTTTGATGGATGGATGGATGGAGAGGAAGCTGGAGGTGGTGGAGATGAAGATGCTGTGATTTCTCACTGATGATGAAGATGGAGAAGAACAGGAATGGGGTTGTTGGAGGGACGGGATAGGTACGACCATTTAGGGATGTGCGATCGAGGTGTTTGGGGCGTGTACAGAGGCGGGGAAGAAAAATGCTGAGGATGGAGGCACCAGGCAGGAGGAGGAGAAGTTTATGGATGGAGTGATAGAGGTGGAGCAGCCACACTAAAAAAAAAAAAAAAGGGCTGAATTGATTTGTTGTTTTCCGTTTAAAGGACGGACGACTCGATGCCGACTTTCTGACAAATTTATTATTAATTATTAACAAATTTCTGATTTATATTTTTTGCCGTGATCAACGTCACGTTCCTGTTTTTAAAAAAAAATCATTCCAAAGTAAAAGACCTGTACGGTCGGGCTTTAAAAAAATGCAGTTAAAACGTCTTTTCTGAGGTTCGGTTCCATGTCGTGTGTAGCGGGGGCGTCCCGAACGAAGACGAAGCCCAAATGATGAAGGTGCCGCCTTCGGAAAGTCTTTCGTCCAAGTCCCAATGCGTTTGGGGCTCGGAGAACGCTTGAGAAACGGAGTCGATCCAAAAAGTCACCATGTGAACCAAGAAGAACATGGCAGAGCGAAATCGATGACATCACGCCGGGTGCGGTCACGCCGCAGGTTCTGATTGGTTCGTAAAAGCGCCGACGCCACGAAACCAGACGTCATGACAGACAGCGCTGGGGAAGAAGGCTCGAGGCTCCGCAGCGTTCTCCCTGGTTTTTGGGGAACCCTGCGAAGACGGAGCGCGTCTCGGAACGTTCACACGTGAATGCAAAACACTGGAAACATTTGGTCGTCGGGTGGAGGAGGGGGAGGAGGAGGAGGAGGAGGTGGTCGCATTCGTTAATATTACAGTACGGATGACACTGTAGATGTAGAAGCCGAGAACATCATCACAGGCCATCGAGGGCATGGCAGTCCAGCGGAACGTGTTCCCCAAACTGTTTACAGAATGCTACAGGCCGTCCTGCGTCCTCCGTCCACCCGGTTTACAGAAGACACCCCTCAGATCCAGAACTTGTTCCCAACCACAGCATCATCAGACGCGCGACCTTGTTTACACCAGGCATAGAACTCGATCTAGAACCGTTGTGCATAAGCTGGAACCTTGCTGGAACCACGCTTGACGTTCCTCCGGTTGAGGAGACAATACGTCCAATTTTTTAGGGATGTCTTTTGCAGAACGGCATTTTTAGGACGAATAAAACACGAAAGGCGTTTCCCTGTTCTCCCCGTGTCCATGTGGGTTTCCTCTGGGTTTTCTCCAGTTTTTTCCTCCACAGTGCAAAGACATGGCTTCAAGGTGAATTGGCTGCTCTAAATTGCCCCATATAGAGTAGTGTGTGTGTGTGTGCCCAGCATAAATTAGATTGGCACCCAGTCCATGGGAGTATCTGTCCTGCATTAAGTCAAGTTCTCCCCTGAACTCGATCTAGAACCGTTGTGCATAAGCTGGAACCTTGCTGGAACCACGCTTGACGTTCCGCCGGTTGAGGAGACAATATGTCCAATTTTTTAGGGATGTCTTTTGCAGAACGGCATTTTTAGGACGAATAAAACACGAAAGGAGGCAGAGTGCAGTGTAGCGGTCAGAACATTCGGCTCTCTGCCCTGGGGATCCAGGTTTGATTCCCGAGCTGGGTGGAGTTTCCATGTTCTCCCCGTGTCCATGTGGGTTTCCTCCAGTTTTTTTCCTCCACAGTGCAAAAACATGGATTCAAGGTGAATTGGCTGCTCTAAATTGCCCCATATAGAGTAGTGTGTGTGTGTGTGTGCCCAGCATAGATTAGATTGGCCTTGGGTGTATCTGTCCTGCGTCAAGCCAAGTTCTCCCCTGAATGGGCATGGGGAACCCATGCAGGTACAAGGCCCCGAGTTCACCCCCAACCCAGGTTCTCTAGGCGCGGAACCTCTATGGACACACCCGTGTCCTTCCCTTTAGCGCAAACATGTGACCGGCCGACTGCAATGCACTCGCACCTGTAACAACCAGACTAAAAACCTTTATTCATAACCGTTCCGAGAACTGCGCGCGAAATACCTCAGCTCTTAGAACCCGATGTAAACAAGATCCAAAAAGGGACACGGGACGAGGGGCCGGACGTTCCGCGTCCGCACCACCAGCACCACCACCGCGGCTCCGCAGCAGAGAAATAAACCATGAGCAAAGAAAGAAATCCGAAGAAGGTTCGGCCACCCGACTTTTTTTTTTTTTTTTTTGGTTAGGTTTACGGTCCCGTAAAGAGGTCGATGCGACCCTGTCCGAGGTCGACCCGAGAACACAGAGAGAGAGAGAGAGACACAGGACACGAGTTCTCAAAATGTCTTGGACACAGGTACAGTTATCATCTGCTCACCTTGATTATTCTACAGGATGCAAAAAAGAGAAAAGAGAGAGACGTTCGCAAAAGACAGAAGGGGGGGGGGGGCGTGGGGGAGGCGATAAACCAAAACTTAGGTGAGAACACGGCCGCATTTCCGTTCGGCGGCGGACACTGAAAGGTAGCAGCCGGCGCTACAGGGCGGCCCGATGCCGCGGTTCTCCGTCGAAACGTTAAGGGGTTCGTGGAGGGAACAGTTCCGCCCTCCACCATTCAGAGCAAAAGGCGACTTTTGAGAGGGGGGATGGGGGCGTGGGGTCTTATCCCAAAAAAAAAAAAGGCTTCGTCCTCATCCTCTGGTCTTTGGCCGTGTGTTCTGTCCGATCAAACCGAGGTCCGATCTCCTCCAGGCGAACGGTCCGGTCCCCTGGTCACGAAAAGTACATCGAGGAACCAAACCGTTCCAGTTGCTCCTCCAGAACCCCCCTCCCCGGACCCCCCCCCACCCCACACCCCCCCGCGGGACTCTGAGTGCTAAGGCGTCTGTGGATCACTGCTTACATTCAACGACGACGACGGTTCAAGGAGTTTAATATTGGAGCGGCGTTCGAAGAGAAAAAAGATCAAAGGACATCACGAGAACGACGGGCCACTGGACTGGGACCGGAATCCGGGTTTGGGATGGGATAGGATGGAGGAGATGAAGAGGGAGGGGGACAAGTTACTCAAAAAAAAAATAATAAAAAATTTCATGATGAAATGGGAAAAGGTACCATGATCCAACTAAAAGGGTGAGGTATATAGTTGGATGAGGGGGAGGAGGGGAAGCATGTTCATTTTGGCCCCGGTTCGGAGGGAGCGAGCAGTCTGACTGCGGCCGGGTCGGCGTTGTCCCCCCCCCCCGTGGCGCAGCGCATGCGCCCCTGTGTGCGGGGCGTTTGGGGCGGTGGAGTCGGGGATTATGGCTGCAGGTTGAGGGTGAACTTCCACTGCTGAGTGAGGGAGGGGCTGCACACCTCCACCGTCAGGCCGCCGCTCCGGGCGCTCCGGCTGTCCAGGCACAGATTGCTGCCGACGTGCCGCAGCTTCGTGTTGTTCTCGATCTGCTCCCACTTCTGCAGGTTCGGAATTTGGAATATTAAAAAAATAAAATAAAAATCGCCGATCGAAATTCGAAAGGGCCGCA
>JAFMOD010000113.1:1435293-1457855 GCA_019802435.1 Corydoras maculifer
CTGCGGTTCTGCGACAAGACTTTTTGTCCGATCTTAAGGTAAACAAGACCCGAGCTCCTCGATGGTCCTCAGGACACACCGTGCATGTTAAACTGGAGACATACCGGTCAAAAGTTTGGACACGCCCCCTTTCTGCTCCACTTACTCTCCATAATTACAGTAAAGATGGACTTTGTAGTTCTACAGACCGATTGTGTTCTACAGTACATACTGAGTACTCTGTTCTAATGGTCAGAACCCCAATAGTACCACCACAGGGCAGGGATTATTGGGTGAGTGCATTAGTCCTATCCCGGCAGTATCAGTGAGGTGTTTAAATGAAACTACAGCAGCACTAAAACCCCCCACACCACATCAGTGTCACTGCAGAACTGACCATAAACCATCCACCACCCAAATGATACCTGTTCTGTGATGCTCCTGACCAACAGAGAACAGAGAACCAACAGGGGACTAACAACAACAAAGAACACAGATGGACTACAGTCTGGAATTATAAAACTACAAAGTCCAGCTGTACGGTAAGCAATGAGGGGGCGTGTCCTAACAAATAAAACCTGCCGCCCTATGAAAACACTCAAAATATATATAACGCAGATGTACGGGGTGCATGGTGTGGACTGTGGGACACACACTCGGTCCCACGGTCACTGATTTAATCTGCATCAATTGAAAGGCTGTTGGTTGGCTTAGTGTTTAGCATGTTCTTCTCTCAGTGCTAGGGATTCCCGGTTCGAATCCCCATCTGGGTGGAGTTTCCATGTCCTCCCCGTGTCCGCGTGGGTTTCCTTCCGGGTTCTCCGGTTTCCTCCCACAGTCCAAAAACATGGATCAATGTCAATTGAATTCTCCAAATTGCCCCATATAGAGTGTGTATGTGTGAGTGGGTGTGTGTCCAGCAATAGATTGGCGCCCTGTCCTGGGTGTATCTGCCTGAATGTAGCACCCGAAACGTTCTCCCCGCGACCCTAATAGAGGATTAAGTGGAAGATATTGTATGGATGGATGGTTCGACTCGCCCTGATTCCCACGTTCCACTGGAGAACATTAAGTTGGGGAGCCATTCTGTCTTCAAACGTTGTGTGGTGAACGCTCTAAACAGACCCTCCCCCTCACTGTTCCTGAGTAAACGTTATCGTCCCCATCGCGATCATAAGGAATGAACCGATGGTCGGGTTCTCCGGGTCTCCACAGCAGGACATCACTCCCAGCCTGTCGTTATTCACCTTGTTTTAAGGAGATGGGAGGGAGCTTTGATCGTGGCTGTGGTTCTAAGTTCTGCCCGGCTACTGGATCTGGAAAACAAGCCGCTCGTGGTTCTGATGAGCTCACATGGCGCTCTGGATGAAACCCAAATTGTGAAATTACTACGATTTATGTCTGCTACATCTGCAGAAATGTTATTTCCTCCCACTCCGCTTGGATGCTTCAGACTTCAGACGTTTCCAGCGCCGTGGAGATGAGTAATGCTTCCCGGCTTTGGCCCGGAACGCGGAACATGCAGAGGGGATTTCTGCGAGCGTAATGAGTTTACCACCGACTTTTAATCTGCAGTATTAAACGCAGCCGAAGAAGCTGAGGGTTCGGCGGAAATCAAGACACGCTGGGTTGCTTTCCACAGACGGTCCTCATAAAGAGGAACTAAAGAGACAGAGACATTTCTCCGCCCACATGCTCAGAACAATGCATGTTCATGAGAACTATTACAGAGGACAAACATGCACCGACATGGAGGCGACGCTTTAGTGTGTGTGTGTGTGTGTGTTACTGCTGGTCTGAAAACAGGTCCAGCATCCAAAACGTCCCACCCACATCCATTTGAGCGGCAACTTGTGAGAACTGCTGTAGAGAACCTTATGGCTCACTCGGTGCACAGCTCAGATCCCAAGATGTTAATTTGGGTTCTTATGTGCCTCCTCAGTTGTCTCCTCTTTTGCTCTTGGGGTAATTTTGTTAGACCTTCCACACCTGGTCAGATCAACCATGTGCTTGTTAGAGATGGACAGATCATCAGTCTGAAGGTTGAGGGTTTCATGTCATCGTGTCCTCAACGAGGGCCCTTGAGCAAGGCCCCTTAACATCCCCGCTGCACAAGTGCCGTATAATGTCTGTCCCCGTGCAGAACACTCTATTCTGAAGTCCACTCCCATGTTCTTGTGTTCTGAGGTCATCCCTGACAGAACCAAGAAGCATGATCTGGGATTTTATCCGACTGTAATGTGAACTCCTGACTAGGGATGAGACGATTTATCGTTTTTGCAATTAATCGTGATGATAAATTATATAATTTTTTTTATTGTAAGACGGGTTCAGACCAAGTGGTGGCACTCGGGTGGGACAAAAATAAAGTTAGACTGGCCGCACACTTGTCTGTTTACTTGATTCTTACAGAATTTTTTTTTCTTTCTTTTAAATGGACATGAATTTGTACTTTAAAAGGACATTGTACTTTAAACTTAGATTTTGTCAAAACTATTTAATATTCATTCATTAATTCATTCATTCGATAATCTTCATCTTAATTATCTACTAGGGTCGCAGGTTGGTTCCTCATGCTCATCAAGGGGTGAACGTTTCAGGCGCCAATCCATCGCTGGGCAGACACACTTTATATAGGACAACTTAGAGCATACAATTCACCTTGAATCCATGTTTTTGGAGCGTGGAGAACCATGTGGATCCGGGGAAAACATGCAAACTGTGATGTACCAAACAGTTTCACTATGAGTATACCTTATCTGCTGCATTTGTACTGTGGAAATGTCAATAATAACTAAATACTGAGGTTCGAAGACATTCTCCATTTCCCACTCACCGAGATTCTCTCCACCCCACACGTCCATCATCATGTCGTATTTCCCCAGTTCTTCAAAATAACCCTTGTCCATAACAAATAGCCCGCCGGCGATCATGGGAGTCCTAATATAAAGAAAAACATAACATTACAGATATGAAATGAAATAAAATAAATAACCCCAACGTTCAAAACACAGAACTAACTCTCATCACAAATCACAATAAAAACAGCTCTTACTTAATGGGGGCAATGGGGTTCCCCTGTCTCGCCCGTCGCTGCTCCAACGTCATGTAATCCCACTTAAATACCAAGTTCCAGTCGAAACCTGTTGGAGTGAACACATTAGTGTTTGGGGTGAAGCAGATTCAGTTCCATGACTGATGTCGGCTTTTGCACCGAACAGAAGAGATACATACATACATTTTTATTTGCGATCATACTTTCCTCAGAGTAACTTGTTATTGGATTGTGGGTGGAAATTTGATCATTAGGGGCAAGTACATAATTTTTGGAGAACCTACAACTTCCAAAGAAACAAGAACTGCAGCAGACACATGAGTGAATGGACGCTGCTTGGAGGGAAAAGCAAAGGCATGGTGCAAATAAATCCCGACCCTGTGTTTGAGACATCCTGTCCACGGCCCACATCATGTTCCGGCGTGTGACCGTAACCATGTCCTCACCCAGGAACCAAACATGGAACCTCCATGTTGTAGGGCAAGCACGCCGACCATCCACCCATCCATCATCCGCTTTATCCTCTATTAGGGTTTCGGGGGGGGGGGGGGGGGGGGGTTCCGCATGCCCATCCAGGGAAGAACATTTCAGGCGCTGGGCAAATACACCTATGACAGGGTGGCAATCTATCGCTGGGCACACACTCACTCACACAGACACACTCGATAGGGGGCAATTTGGAGAATTCAATTGACCTTGATCCATGTTTTTGGACTGTGGAAGGAAACCGGAGAACCCGGAGGAAACCCACGCGGACACGAGGAGAACATGCTAAACCACTAAGCCACCGTTCCGCCCGCATGCCGACCATGCGAACATCCAGGAACTCCTATATTGCATACAAATATATTAAAATCTAAATTTGTGGCACGGTGGCTTAGTGGTTTAGCATGTTCTCCTCTCAGCACTAGGGATTCCCGGTTCGAATCCCCATCTGGGTGGAGTTTCCATGTTCTCCCCGTGTCTGTGTGGGTTTCCTCAGGGTTCTCCGGTTTCCTGCCACAGTCCAAACACATGGATCAAGTCAATTTGAATTGAAATTGAGTGTGTGTGTGAGTGAGTGTGTGCCCAGCGATAGATTGCTCCCCTGTTCTGGGTGTATCTGCACAGCACCCGAAACGTTCTCCCCTGGATGGGCATGGGGAACCCCCCCCCCGTGACCCTAATAGAGGATAAAGCGGGAGATGATGGATGAATGAATGAATTTGCATTTTTCCAAACATTCGCTGCCACGAATCCCGATGATGCGCGAACGGAGCAGAAGTGCGAAACGCATCACGGAAAGGTTAATTATTCAAGCGCGCCGCGAATGTGGCCTTTGCGCCGAGGAGCCTGCATTCTCAGCAATCTGCCGGGTCTAAAGAGCATCCTGACACAGCAACCGGCGAGAAAGAGAAAAAAATTAAAAAATCTTACAAACGAGATGGCATATCAACTCGAACCCACGGACCGCAAACAACATGGGGGGGGGGGGTAAAGGAACTTGCGGCGCTTAATGAATGAATAAATACAGGAGGATGAACAGGCTGCCAGTTGGACTCATCGGCATAAGAACATTTTTTGTCCCTCCCGTAACGGAACCGCGGGCTCGGGTCCACGACATATTCTCTTCCTCAGCGTAAAGCCCCCCCGCTGTGTATTTGGACGTGGTACGAGCACCTTGCCTGCCGTGCAGTAGGCAGCGGGCCATTTGAGACGTGCTGTAAAGTTAAGATGCTGTTACCTCCTTTGAGGTCGGCCGACGCTCCCACGTACTGGAAGTTGTCCATGTTGATGACGTCTATGATCGGAGACACGACCCTGGTTTTGTCCTGACGATGAGACAAAGAAAGGGAACTCGTTAAGACTTAACGTTCGAGCACAATTCCTATAATAAAGGACATTCTAAAGGACGTTTAAGGCCAAACCGCCAGACAGTGGCATTAAGGTACCAGCTGTTAATAATTCATCTGATTAAGGGACAGACTGTATGTACTGATGGACTCGCTCACATCCAACACCCGGTGCCCGACCTCACGGATCACACTATTCACTCTGAAACTAAATCAAACCAGGTTTTAACTCATCGTCTTATTATATTTTAATTCACCATCATGACAGGATGCTTAAAGGAAAGGGTTTTTATTCTGAGGTAGTGATGACATAACCAGGGGACACGCTGTGAACTGAAGGTAGGGTGTCATGATTTACTAAAAAAAAGACAGACGTATGTCTTTTCGGTTTCTTTCCCACATTACTCTGCGACAAAATGTTTAACTGAAGGAAATATACTGATATTAATTATTGATTATTAATTATATCTGTAATGGACGGATGGCAGAGAGACAGACAGACAGGTGAGATGATGGCTATATAAAAATCATACACAATGCACATTAAAATGACATAAATGATGTATGAAAAATAAACTCGAATCATTTGAATTAACGCATGAGAATCTTCATTATACTGAACAGTGATTTTTATTTTACTCGTCAGTTGCCAACAATCATGCCACGGTTGTAAAGATCCCACCTTTCGACCACGTCCACATGTCTCAATGCGTCGCACCACCACCACTCAACTGACCGAATAAATAATAAGGTGGTCGTCGCTCAGGCCGAGGATCCCAATTTCACAGACAGTCGATTCTTTATTTTAGTTGCAGATTCTGTTTGAACGAAGACGCGTCGAAAAGACAACTAAAGGACATGAAGACATCCAGAGACATTACTGTTCCGGGGATGATGAACAGATTGGGTCGTTCTCCCTCTGGAGATCAGAACCCAGAACTCTAAAAAACACGGCACGGAAGGTTCCTACGTTTGTTTACGGTATGCACAGTGGGCAGATGCACATGTGAAGCGTGCAACCACCTGAAACACTGGATTTTGTGGAACTTGTATCACAATACATCACCACACACACTGGAACGTGCATCACAATAACATTAAACCACTTATTGCTTGTGAAACTAGACTAGACAACTTACTAGTGTGTGTGTGCTGTGTGTGTAGTGTGTGTGCTGTGTGTGTAGTGTGTGTACACTCTTCTTTCTTCATGAACTATTCAACCTTGACCTCCTGACTGCGGTTGCCAGATTGTAACACATGCTGGACTTTTGTTTACTGTAAGATTGCACACCCGAATAGTATACACAGACACACACAGACACACACAGACACACACAGACACACACAGACACACACAGACACAAACACCTAAGCTGTAGATCACACAGTGGGCAAAGTTACGCAGTGTTTCTATTAAAACCTCATTTATTTTAATTTGTAATTCGCAGACAGGACCTCTGTTTGCTGTTTCCCCCCCCCCGAGGTGTTCCGAACATACAGCATGGAGACATATTTACATTTTCGGCTCTTAATGAGGCACAGGGTTCCTATGAGATATGAACATTGTACTTTTAGGAAGCCTCCGTAAATAAAAAGCGTTGACTCTACACATTTTTGTCTTTTTTTTTTTTCAGCTGTAGTCTCAGGTTCGTCCTACTGGTATAAAATGGTATGACATGTCTGATACAGACCTCCGTATGTGAGGACATGGTGAAGGTGCTTCTTTGTTAGTTTATTATTAGTACACTATAGAACCTTAGAACCTCAATCAAACTTCAAAAGCACTGCAATCGTTGGGGGTCCGTGTGTGTGTGTGTGTGTGTGTGTGCTCTCACCTCAGCAACCCTCTCCAGCAGAGGCTCTAACCAGTGCTCGTTACACTCACAGTGGCTGTCTAGAAACGTGAGGACGTTCGCCGTGGCGGCGTCCGCCCCTCGCACACGCGATCGCATCAAACCTGAAAACACACAAAAACACACGACGGATTTCATTATGTGGACACACACACACACACACACATATTAATGTGGGTACATGTAGTAATGTAGTGCAAACACACACATGCCTGTTCTTAACCAATCAAGACGCTCCAATAAAAAAATACAAAAAAAAAAAAAAAAAAAAAAACAACTCTATTAAAAGTTCTGCTTCGGAGTTTCAAATTCGGAGTTTAAACGCCACGCGATTCGGCGATTGAAGCCACAGTAAACTTTTTCACCCTGGAAATTACAGAGTGCAATAAATCCACTATAATCACCCAGAACTGCGCTGACCTTTAAGCAGTGTACCGGGGGGCGGAGTCGGGTGCGGAAATGTCATGTGCTAAAGGCTGAGTAAAAAAAAATATTACTATAAGAATGTCAGATCATCCGAAAGATGCCGCTTTTTAAAAAGACAAAACGCAATACACACAGACTTTATACGAATCGATAGCCTTCAGAGCCTTCTTTATCTCTCTATGATGTGATTTTTCATTTTCTTGGAAGTATGCAGGGGCGGCATGGTGGCTTAGTGGTTTAGCATGTTCTCCTCTCAGCGCTAGGGATTCCCGGTTCGAATCCCCATCTGGGTGGAGTTTTCATTTTCTCCCCGTGTCCGCGTGGGTTTCCTCCGGGTTCTCCGGTTTCCTTCCACAGTCCAAAAAACATGCATCAAGTCAACTGAATTCTCCAAATTGCCCCATATAGAGTGTGTGTGTGTGTGAGTGTGTGCCCAGCGATAGATTGGCGTCCTGTCTTGGGTGTATCTGCCCAGCGCCCGAAACGTTCTCCCCTGGATGGGCGTGTGGAACCCCCCCGCGACCCTAATAGAGGATAAAGCGGAAGATAATGGATGGATGGATGGAAGTATACAGGCAGTTTAGCACACTACACCTGCATCCCAAAACACATGCACCCCCATGCATCCTGCACCACAGTAATCATGCACTTCCACGCATCATGCATTGCCCCCGAATGCATCCCACCCACACAACATGCATCCCCATACCTCATGCACCACACTAATCATGCACCCCATGCATCCATCCACCCCGACGCCTGCACACTACACATGTATGAAAGTATCCCCCCACCTTCCCGCCGATCATTCCGAAGAACTCGAATCTTCTCGATCTTCCCGAGTAAAGCTCCGTCTTCAGCTGCAGTCAGACAGTGGAACAGTTAGAATTCTATTGACAACATTTTCGTTACCGTATATAAATGGATGTCTGATATATACATAAAGACAAATACACGGTGGGGAACAAAGGTTCGGTAAAAAATAAAGTTATATAAATTAAAAATAGAATATCCATAAAAAAAAAAAGCGTATATGTCTTTTAAGTGGTGTTTCGAACTCATCGCATATACAGTATTTAATTTAATAAAGATATCAGACTAACCCCAGAAAGAGCCGTAACTAAGCAACCAGTGCAGTGACATCATAGAACACCATCAGGTGGAGAAAGCAGAACTTACGGTTGTCGCTGAAGTCGTCCACGAGGATGATTTCTTTAACTAAGTGGGGGGGGCTTTTCTTCAGGACGCTGTAAGCAGAAGGCTGATGATTAACACAGGGCTGAGTGACTGAACGAATCTCAGGTTTAGTTTAACTTTATAGGTTGTGCATACTGGACAGCCAATCAATGAATGTTCCCCAACCTGCACTAAAGCTGCAGAATAAAAGGTTTCAGCATCATGACTGCTATGTGCAAAGTAACCTCCACTGGATCCCATCCAGACTCCATCATCCTCCATCACAGAGCAGCCTCTTATCTAAGTGACAGCCATTAGAATTACTATATGGACTGTTCCTGCTCAGTCACTCGCATATTCTGCTGAGAGTTTGCATTGTTATATGATGCGCCCTTACTAGAGAACCATGGTGCGGTACCTCGAAAACCTCCCAAAGTGTAAACCGATGTACTGTTATTGTCCAACTCATGATGTGGATATAACAGAGGGTGTACAAACTTTTGCACAGGTTGACGGGACTGTAACATGGATACTCACGTGACCACGGTGCGCAACAAGGCAGATCGAGCTTCATTATGGAATGTGATGACCACACTGGAGGCTGGAAGGTCAGTTCTCCATTGTTTATGACGGCAGCTGCAGGACGCAGAAAGTTAATGCGGTTAATGCACAACAGACCTTCAAAAATACAAAATACAGCACTGTAGCACGATGACATTTCCTGCAAATGGTGTTAACATTAATTTGTGGGCATTCGGTCGAACAGCACCGTTGAAATAGCAATCAGCCGAAGTCAGAGCGCATCGAGCTCTTAAAGGGGACGTCGAGTCTCACGCTGATTGGTTTATCGCATGTGACGTCCAAAACACACCTGTGAAACATGTCGTCAGGATGGCAATGACACATGGACACGCCCTAAATCAAGTGCTTAACAGCTCGGCCCCTTGCGTGAGTTGTATAGAGTATATAAACCTCCGCAGGGTCCTAAAGAGTAAGTATGTGAAATATAGTGGTAATCAAAGCAACTGTGGTTTTGTATAGGGCTTTCACACACACACACACACACACACACACACACACACACACACACACACTGTGGGTTTCTCACTCACAATGCATAATCTAGTTCTCTCAGTGCTCGTACCCGCGACCTCCTTAAAGAAACAAACCCTTAAAGAAGCTCTTTGTAAATGTACCAAAAACATGTCGACGGTGTGGAGGTATGAGGATAACGTTACAGTCTTTCAGCGAAACGAAACTTATACTTTATAAAATACTAGGCAAATAAAATACTGGCGGCATGGTGGCTTAGTGGTTTAGCATGTTCTCCTCTCGGCGCTAGGGATTCCCGGTTCAAATCCCCATCCGGGTGGAGTTTCCATGTTCTCCCCGTGTCCGTGTGGGTTTCCTTCGGGTTCTCCGGTTTCCTCCCACAGTCCAAAAACATGGATCAAGTCATGTTCTCCAAATTGCCCCATATAGAGTGTGTCTGTGTGAGTGAGTGTGTGCCCAGCGATAGATTGGCACCCTGTCCTGGGTGTATCTGCCCAGCGCCCGAAACGTTCTCCCCTGAATGGGCATGGGGAACCCCCCCACGACCCTAATAGAGGATAAAGCGGAAGATGAATGAAAAAATAAAATACTTATTTTTATTGTATTATTTATGTTAATTACTTCAGTCTTACTGTATTTTTTGGTCAACAAATAAAAACCAGATCAGTTGTATTTTTAATGAGCTTGTAATTGGTCATCTAGATAAGTTTGAGTTCAGGTTTTAGGTCGGTCTTTGCACCAACATCCTGCACCCAGCGGTCCAAGGGAACTGTTCTAGAACATTTCTGTCCATCAGAACCAAGGGTGTGACGGCAGCACAAGTTCATTTGGAATTGAATTCCATCGTTGGCTTGGATATCAAACGGGTGTGTTTATCGAACCCAAGCCTTGCAATAAATGCCTTCCTGTCCAGACGCCACAGGAAACCACCCCCACCCCCCACCCCCCACCAGATTTACATGCTTCAAAATAAATAGGGACATACACAATGCACATCAGACGCACCATGGAAACCAAATATTCGGTGTTTAGTCTGTTTAGCTTTTAATTGAATCGACTTTTAAACCTTAATCTCCTGGAGGTATTAAAACACTACCCCCCCCCCCCTTTAACCCCTGGAGGTAGAACATCCTCACGAAGGCTGTAATTGTAATTGAAGCCCTTACAAATTTAATCCTCTGGTTTTTTTTTTTCACTCCTGTGGTGAAAGGTGAGCAGATTCAGAGTCTTACTTCAGGAGGCTGATGGGCCGACGTTGGTGGGATTTTTTGGAAATGCCGCTCAGTAAAGGGGCTTTTGTTTGGGTTTCTGCCAGGGGCGTCGTTAGACCTGGGCTTTCGGGGCTATAGCCCGGGACGTTTTGTCAGAAGCCCCTGATCAAATGAGGGCAGCTTTCTCTGCAGCCTCTCCTCCAGCAGCGGGACCGAACGAGTCACCGTCACCGTTTTGGGTTCCAAGCACCTGTGTGTGTGTGTGTGTGTGTGTGAGGGAGACAAATTTTATTAACCAGTATCGCGACTAAAGTTACCGTAATAACTGTATGTTGGCTGTAAAGAGCAGCTTCACAGCTTTCCATCAGAATTTTTTTCTGAAGGCGCAAACTGTCGCAGAGTTACGGTAATTAAAGCAAAACCTCTTGCTTAATTACCTCTTGCTCATGCTTTTCTGCCGAAGCTCAGGTTCGTTTATTCAAAAGTTTTCAGCCAAAACCATCATTTATTAGAACCGAATGTGCTCTCTGCTGCTGACAGACAGATTTCATATGTTAATTAATTTTCTCCAATAAAACTAATAAAGGGTGGCACGGTGGCTTAGTGGTTTAGCATGTTCTCCTCTCAGCGCTAGGGATTCCTGGTTCGAATCCCCATCTGGGAGGAGTTTCCATGTTCTCCCTGTGTCCGCGTGGGTTTCCTCCGGGTTCTCCGGTTTCCTCCCACAGTCCAAAAACATGGATCAAGTCAATTGAATTCTCAAAAATTGCCCCATATAGAGTGTGTCTGTGTGAGTGAGTGTGTGCCCAGCGATGGATTGGCGCCCTGTCCTGGGTCTATCTGCCCAGCACCCAAGACGTTCTCCCCTGGATGAGTATGGGGAACCCCCCCATCGTAGTAGAGGATAAAGCAGGAGATAATGAATGAATGAAAACTAATAAATGATCAAACAAAATGAATGAAACAACAATTTAAAAAATGGATAAATACACTCATGAAAGGGCAATTTTTAAAGAGGACAGAGGGGCGATAAGGGATCTGGGCTAAAGCCCCTGATGTTTCTAAACCCTAAAGATGCCCCTGGTTTCTGCATAAGGAAGTTGAATTCAGACCAATAGGTGATAAAGGGGCAGTTAAGCTGACTGGTTCAATTTACAAGGACACATTGGGTTCTAATGGTGGATTTAAAAATGTTTTTTTTTTTTTTTAAAGTCAGAACCTAATATAAACAGATCGAACAACACAACAAAACCCTGATATTGAAATTCACTCCAGCTGCCGCCTGAGCCCCAAACTCACCTCGCTCTCCTCTGAGACAGCAGATTTAGCCAAAAATAACCTCATTAACACACATGGCCTCGTGCCATGGGGGGGGGTAGGTGCATGACGAAAGGCCTACGAACTCACAGGAACAGAGACCATATGCCGCACATCAGGCGCTTTTTGAAATAAAGTGTCTCGATAATAATAAAAAGGGAAAACGTATATTTCACATCACGGCGCTCATCTTGGAGTCCAAATCGGACGCGAGAACATATTTCAGTACAGAACCTCTGCATGGGTTGTTCTAATGTTCAACAGCGGCGGTTCTTATGCTTGCACAGGTTTATAAAAGTAACTTATGGGTACTCATAAGGTCCGGCAGCAGTCTGCTGAGAATGAATAGGGTTTTTAGAAAAGAGAGTGGTGCAGAAATGCTCTTATTGCAGGGAGCCCTCTTGACTGGGTCACCTGCTTTATCTGCCCCCTTTAGTTCAGTGTGTTAAAATGCCGATTTATTTTGTAATATGCAGAGTTAACACTTCTAACTGCTTTATTTCAAAGGGATCAATAGGATTTTGAGGACATCCCTATATTGAATGAATTCGTCTACAGGAGGGGCGGCACCGTTTGCCTCTCAGCACTAGGGATTCCCGGTTCGAATCCCAATCTGGGTGGAGTTTGCATGTCCTCCCCATGTCCGCGTGGGTTTCCTCCGGGTTCTCCGGTTTCCTCCCACAGTCCAAAAACATGGATCAAGTCAATTGAGTTCTCCAAATTGCCCCATATAGAGTGTGTCTGTGTGAGTGAGTGTGTGTCCAGCGATGGATTGGCGCCCTGTCCTGGGTGTATCTGCCCAGCGCCCGAGACGTTTTCCTCTGGATGGGCATGGGGAACCCCACCGCGACTCTAATAGAAGATAAAGCGGAAGATAATGGATGGATGGATAGTCTACAGAAAAGATGAGACAATTAATGTTTTTTGCAATTAATTATAATTAACAACGAGAGAATTAACTAAATCATAAGTGTTTTTAAACATCGCCATGATGACATTCACAACAAAAAATAGATATTATTGCCCGCAGCCGAAGCGTTAGACCATGTGACGAAACTCGTAAGGAACAAAATAATGTTGAAGTCCATGTTCTCCCTGCGTTTGTGTGGGCTTCCTCCGGGTTCTCCAGTTTCCTCCCACAGTCCAAAAACATGGAAACAAGGGTAATTAGCTGCTCTAAATTGCCCCTACATTTACAGACTAATTTATAGATTTATTGCCCCTATATAGACTGTGTCCTGGGTGTATTTGCATCCTCAGCATCCTTCCCCCAATAAACCTTCATCCCTCCTGCGTTCCTGCCCCAAGCACCTCGCGCTCATCCCCGAAACGTCCTACCTGCTTAGACTGTGACCGATTCAAACGAAACAAATAAAAAAAAAAAAAAAAAATGTGTTTATGATGCATCTCTGATTCAGACAGATGCATTTCATTTTTTAGTCCAATATGGAGACCATTTATATTTATAGTGTTGAACGCAAGGCCTGCGTTTTACCTCCACAAACAGCCTTTGTTTAAATTCCTGTCTCTTCGTCTGCAAAATGAGTCATTTCTGTCTTCTGCCTCGCGGAAGATTAAAGAGCGGCGGTACGAGGGAACAGCCCGAGCCCGAGCGCTTTCATCAGCCTGTTACATTAGTCCATTAAACACCACGAGCCGCGTTTCCTCCCACAGCGGTTCAGTTGATGACCCAAAAAAAGTGGAGCGCGGTACAAAAAGTACAGAAATAAAACGCTAAACGTTTTCCCTTCAACGGCAGATCGGCCTCGCAGTCGAATACCAACAGATATGGCGTTTTATTGATGAATTGGTCCATGATCAGGGCTTTTAATGTAGTTTAAAATGCAGTCACAGGTACTCACAAATGTGGCGGCCATCTTGAATTTTACCTTAGTACAAAGGTAGGGCGTGTGACGTGTTTGACGGGTGAAGAATTTCACCAGAGGAACAAAAATGAGCTTTGTGTCAATGGAACATTATTTGTTCTCATATAAATAAATATAAATAATTGATCGCAAGGGCCGCAGAACGTTAAATATGCGGTGGATTGTGTTTAAATAGTTCACAAACCAGCTGACGTCGGTGATTCGGCAACTTCATTACGCAGTTCAGTCGCTTTAATTGTAAAACACCGTACAGTGGAACTTCTGTCTTCGTTGTGAATCCGTCCGCAAACGAAAGCGATGAAACCTGAGGCAAATATTTCCAATAAAATCAACAGAAATCCAATCAATTCGTTCTAGAGACTCCAAAATACATAGAATACATTTTATAGAGAAAAAAAAATTGAAGTGTTTAATACAAAATCAGAATAAATAAATTATCCATCCATCCATTATCTTCCACTTAATCCGCATGCCCATCCAGGGGAGAACGTTTCGGGCGCTGGGCAGATAGACCCAGGATAGGACGCCAATCTATCACTGGACACACACTCACTCACACAGACACACTCTATATGGGGCAATTTGAAGAATTCAATTGACCTTGATCCATGTTTTTGGACTGTGGGAGGAAACCGGAGAACCCGGAGGAAACCCACGCGGACACAGGGAGAACATGGAAACTCCACCCAGATGGGGATTGGAACCGGGAATCCCTAGTGCTGAGAGGAGAACATGCTAAACACTAAGCCACCGTGCCACCCTTAAGGAAATGATATAAATAGTATTTTATAATCACCAGCATTAACATTTTTCTCTATCAAACTGTTTTTAATTGATTCAACTTGATAACTTTGACATCTTCAATCTCTGATTTGTAAAGTTTTTTTTTTTGTTTCGCCTTTAACTACATTTGTCTTCTTAAAAACAGTTCACGATAATGAAGCTTATCGTGGACGGCGGCTTTTCATACATGCCGTGTATGTCTGATTTCAGAGATCTAAATGCCGCTCTTGCATTTTTTAAATGATTTCCTTCCTCAACCCAATTGGTTTTTTGCTGTTTCGGCATTTTTTATTTGATTGGCTGCTGGATCTGGAAACCTTTTGGCCACATGATGGAGTTAAAGGTAAAGAGACACTGAGATTTGTGCACGCCACGCGAGCGTGCCGATGAAATCCGAAGCAACCGGCGAAAACACAGAACGTATGCAACACGGAGAAAATCGATGAACAACGAATCCGAAGTCGAGGTTCCACTGTACTAAATTTATTTTCATTGTTTTTGTCCTGACTATTTTGAGAACATACCAAAAGTTCCCCTTTAAGGAACAAGACCTGGACTGTAATTAAAACATAGATGATGCAAATGAGTCAGAACTGAAAAGCTTTAGAACAAAATGCCTAAATTAAATAAATGATTAAAATCCGCGGCTTTTTCAGTTTGCATGCTCTGAATGCGTCATCTTTGCCAAAACTGCAATAAAAAGGTGTTTGGCACCTTCTCCTGAACGTCATGTCCTAACGCCGCGTCGCATTCCCGGACGGTCCCAACCGAATCGGGTGATGTCTCGGGTTCTCACAGACCAGATGCCGCATGCCAGCTTTAATGTAGCTCTGCAGTCACAGTCCTGTAAGAACCTCCGACTGCCAGATAAAAATAAAATCACTGAGCTCCAAAATAAACACATCAGTCACTGTGCACTCAGCTCCGTTTCCCCCGATAACGGACTTCAAACGGCACAAAGGAGGAGACAGAGAGCTGAAACAGAGAGACGAAAAAGCCGTGGCCTTAATGCCGACCTGCGAGTGCAGGACAATTAAAGCAGGACTTTAACATGACGACTGTTTTGGGCGGTGGTGTGAACCGATGCACAGTTCCCTGTAATGAGGAGTGACGCTACGTATGGAGCTGAACTTACACACACACACACACACACACACACACACACTTTTATAAATACAAACACACACATATATACACAAATATATAAAAGCTCACTCTCTCGCACACACACACTTATACAAATACAAGCATACACATTTTTATATATATATATATATATATATATATATATATATACATATACATACACAAATATTACTCTCACACACACACAAATACACAAACACACACAAGCACTAATATAAACACAAGAACACACATATATACAAGCTCACTCTCTCTCCCTCTCTCACACACACACACACACACACACACACACAAGCAGTTATATAAACACAAGCACACACATATACAAGCTAACTTTCTCTCTCGCACACACACACACACACACACACACACACTTATATAAACACAAGCACACACATATATACAAGCTCACTCTCTCTCTCGCACACACACACACACACACACACACACACACACTTATATAAACACAAGCACACACATATATACAAGCTCACTCTCTCTCTCGCACACACACACACACACACACACACACACACACACAAGCACTTATATAAACACAAGCACACACATATATACACAAATATATATAAGCTTACGCTTGCACACAAATTTATAAATGCTTGATATATACATATATTACAAACACTCCTGTGTGTGTGTGTGTGTGTGTGTGTGTGTACACGTGTGCGTGCATGTATATAATCATTTTATAGTGATGTGTTTTATTACTCAAACCAAAGTCTTGCATGAAACTCTAAACCGATCTCCTGAATCCTACGCACCCCGCCCAAATCGATCCCGTGCGCCCGTCATCCGATCCGATTCCCTCGGCATCGTTAAATGCGCTTTAAAGCCGTGAACATGTAAACACAGGGTGATGGGATCGGACCCTGCCCCACCCCGCCGTTTATTATTCTCCACACACCAGGATGTGCTTCATTCATCACAGGGCCTTACAAAGCCAGCGATTACATCAGGGCTTTCGAAAACCAGCTGCTGGCTCTCCGTCAAGAACGTCACGGATACGGCCTTTAAATGTCAGGATGTCGAGGAGAATTTCCAATCCATCATGACCATCAGAGTGGTATATACACAACACAAAATGAGATTATGTCCCGAAAGTCCATAATATTAGCGTTTTTACTTGGGGAGAACATGGAATCTCCACCCAGATCTGGATTTGAACCTGGTTCCCCAGCGCTGAGAGGAGAACATGCTCACCGCCAAGCCACTGTGCCGTCCAGGTTTCCCAACAATATCTCTTTTTTTTGTGATTTATTCACAATAATGCCACGCTCTCCCGTACCGTATTGCTTTAATCTACACCTAATTGATGTTCATTGCTATATGAGGTTCCGTGCCGAAGAACTGAGGGGGCACTTAAAAGTTCTGCTTTGTGCTACTTGGTCTGCAAAATCTAAGAACCTCTGCTTTAATATATTATAGTGACTGACTGAGAACCATCCTACGAACCAAACCATCATTTTCATTTCGACATCAACATCCATTATCCTCCACCCTCACGGCAGGTCTCGCGCCTCTGTGAATTTCCATCATGTCCCGTTATCCCCGAACAAAATACCATAAATGGTCCCATTTTGCTTTCACTCGACCGTGGACCTTCTGATAAACCACAGCTTTCCACTCGCACCCCTCTGACACACAACACACAGAGTTCCCGAAACACCTCAAAACCTCATAGAACCTCCAAGCCTTAGGCGTCTGCGGACAAAGCACCTGAAGGATGACGTCATGACAACTGGATTTCGGGAAACTCATCCAGATGTGCCCACGGGGCAGAGAACACGGAAGGAGCAGCGGGGACAACCTGAATGCTCGTTTCTCCACCCAGGTTCCGCATGCCTCCGACACCAATGACGTGGCTTTTGTGTGGCGCAAGCGAGGCGAGTGTGGGGCGACTAATCACAGAGCGGGGTGGGTGTGGTGGCTGGCTGCTACACCACAAAAACACTCTCCTGTCTGAGTGTAATGTGTTCTGCAGAGCAACAAAGCCAACGAAATGAAAGTTATTACCGTAGAGTACTGTAATTAAAAACGCCTTTGAAACGGAAACCCGGAATTAAACATAATACACAGAGGAAACGTTCAGAATCAATAATAAAACACTTGTAATCATCAGACAAAGGACCTACTGATCATGTCTGGTGTCTGGGACGCTGCGGTCCATTCGGAGCTTGTCGCTCTCCACCTGGTTGAACTTATTTCGGGCGTAGGGGTCCTGCCCCGGCTTCACTACTGTCGCCCCTACATACAGGTCCTGGTCGAAGTCCTGCCACCGGACCTTTCCTGTGAAGGAAAAACAAATACGATTACGCTCAGTATCTTCATCAGAGGTAGCCCACGTGGCGCCGGCGGGTACACGTCCGCCCCCATGGACCGTGTATGTTGCCCACAAGACACACCCTTGAAATAGAGTCGTCTAAAACTTTTAGTTGTGGTGGTTGTTTTTTTACATTCATGAGAAAAGTTTTTATTAATAATGCCCTCATTTATTAAGTTAAAAGGTGCAACTTCGTTACTCTCGGAGTGGGAGGAAACCCACCCATATTTTCGGGTGGCTACGTCGGACTCGGTGAGGCGGAGACGTCTGGCGCAGTCGCCACCCGGACAGCTTTAGGGTAATGGTTGGGGGGGGGGGGCAAAGTGGAGCGAACAACTATCCATCACATCGTCTCCCTGCTTTAGTGGTGAGAGAGTGGCGCAGCTGCAGGAACACATTTATGTGTGTCCATGGGACGTGTGTGTGTGTGTGTGTGTGTGTGTGTGTACTGTACCAGCAGTCATGACCTCATACAGCAACTCTTAACTGTTATAGGATAATTATTTAGGTTCTGATTCATCTGTTCAAGATTCAAGATTCAAGAAGATTTTATTATCATTAATATCACATGTGGTACATGAGATAAGAACGAAATTATGGGTCATGGACCCCGATTACCCTGTTATTTTTAAAGTTATGATTTAAATTTAAAAGAAGAAAACGAGAATTAAAAAAAAAAAAAAATACAGTATATAGATATTAGAAATATAATAATAAACAGCTATAAATATATATATATATATATATATATATATATATATATATATATATATATATATAATATAGAACTACAGATATAAATATAATATTTTAAATATAAATATAATATATAAATATATGTATGTACAGTATATAAAATAAATAAATATATATATATATATATATATATATATATATATATATATATATATATACATACACACACACACACTATAGATAAAAAGTGGTATTTAAAGATAAAAATTTAGAATATAAAATATAAATACAGAAGCATATAAATGATTAATCACTTCCTGTACAGTGGTTTGTATTTTTAAATAAATGAAATAAAGAACTAGATCATATGGCCTTTAGGAATCTGGGCTACACCACACTAAAAGCTTGTGGGCATCGGTTAATAATAGCCCTCTTGGTTCTGATAACGTCGAATGACTTCAGTGTTTTAAAATTCGTTTTCGATAAAGGTTTATTTATGGATATTAAAGGTGGAAGGTCCACCCCTCCCTTGTGCTGATCTATGCAGAGCCCGTGGAACATGCCCGAAACCAGGCTTCGGTTCTAGAGCTTGTAAATGGTGTTTGAACTGCATCAGCACAAACCTCCACAGTGGGTACGGCATACAGGGTGGAGGCTACTACGCAGCGGGGTTCACACTCCCTCCTCACAACGTTAAGCTCCTGGGTTCAAATCCAAAGTGAATCCGAATAGACCCTGTCTGCCAGAAGAAGTTTGCATGTTCTCCCATTGGACTTCCATTCCATGTGGATTGGACCAAGTCTTGGGAATAGACGGGGTTTATCCAGCCTGTGGGTGTTTGCATGTTCTTCCCACGGTCAACGCTCTTTAACGTAATGTTCTCTCACTTTTTAAAACACTCTAAAAGGCTAAATGCGTTACATCAGGAAGGTGGAGGCTGTTACCACGACTACAGGTTCAATCACTGTACATCATTGGTGCCTGGAGAGTACCTACCCCACCCAAGGGTAAGATCTTAAACAGACCAATCTATGTACTTTCATCAACAGTTTTAAGAACCATGAAGTTGTTCCTCCTGTCCCAATACACATCATCACACTGCTAATGTTCTACATCGAAGAATAAAAAAAAAGAATCACAAATAATGCAAAGAACCCGTTATAGAAACAACTTACCAGGAGGGAGGGTCTCCAAATTATGGGCTTTGCTGTCTGCATTGCTGGGTGCTTGATTTCGGCTTGAACTTAACCCAACCCAGTCATCCTGTAAAACAAAACGATAGCAATTAGTATATTTCGCCTTAAAAATTAAAAAAACAAAAGAAAACGCAGACAGAATCACGCAGCACATGGTTATTTACATTGTCGTATTTTCATATCGGAAATGTAGCCATAACGATCGTATTTGTCTGGAATTTACACTTAAATTCTGCTCAATGAGAAAATAGTTTAACAAAAAATAAGAAAATGAATGCAGATACAAAAATACACGACTCGCCACTGGGCTCAGACTTGATGAAGTCGCTGGCCAATCGTAAACTGCGCACCGCGCCGTTGAAATAGCAATCCGACAAAGTCAGACCGCAGCAGACGCTTAAAGGTAACGGCGAGTGACATGTTAATCAGTTTAAACGCACGTGACGCCCAAAACACACACATGAATTTAGTCGTCATGAGAGTAACACACAGACACGTCCTAAATCAAGCTGTGGGGCGCACGGTTGACGGCTCACGCCTCTTGCGATGCTTCTTGGCAGTTTGTAAAGATTCGCGGGGTCCTAAAGAGTAAGTATGCGAAACCTCATGGAAATTAAAGCAACAGTGTGGATTTGTAATAAGGAACACACACACACACACATTTCTGACTTTATATATATAGCGTGTTATTGTTTATAATTCTCCGCCAGATCACAGGACCAGGACAAAGACGATCACACAGAGGAACCATTATGAATCTACAGTGCATACATTCTGTGTGTCCATGATACTGCAACAGCCGTGAGGAGAACATGCAAACTCGAAAAGACGTACGTATTCGGGGCCCAAGAGGCAACATTTTACGTACTGTTGTCCATTCCGGTTCCTATAGTACTGCCTCCTGGTTCTGAGCCTTAACTCTAAAGCACCACTGTTTTATTAATTTACTGCAACGTGCTTCTCATTTCCCACCTCTTCTTTAAAATAACCACCGTGTAACTAAATTAAATGTCAGAAAGGTTTAACAGAGTGAAAGAAATGGCAGGCACAATCCGTTAGAACCTTACATCTATTGTTAATGAGGTTCAAAAACAATCTATCTTTTTATTGACATAGAACTAAGTCGCATTTGCTAAATATATTCCACAAGGGAAAGCACATTAAACGGAATTAGTATTTATTTAAAGGGGGATTTTATAGATTTCAATTAGACTAACGACATCACGGAGTGCATTTCTACAGACGACAGAGGAAAGTCCATAATATTGAGGGTTTTAAAGTCTGAAGCTATTTATTGCTACAATGCAGTTGTTCTGTACGAATTCAAGTTCAAGTAATTTATTTATGTCGCGCTTTTTACACCAGCACATCATCACAAAACAGATTTACAGAATGAAAAGCCTTTAAACCCCCAAAGAGCAAGCCGGAGCGACAGTGGCAAGAAAAAACTCCCTGTTATGTTGTTATTTAAGGAAGATTCCTTGGGAGGACCAAGACTCAGTGGGGGACTCATCCTCATTGAGCGGCCAGGCAGCAACAACAATGTCGGGCAGCCATGTCCAGATATTTAACAACTGGACATCTATATGTGAGTCCATTAGGGGGCGTCCTGCAGGACCGCCAGTCCAATGACTGAATTAAGTCTTGAATTAAGTGCAAGGCGGGCATCTGAAGGAGTGTTTTTGTAACAGGGCATCTTTACCATCTAAGCACCCCGCCATCGATGTACAAACTAACCTAATTTACACGAAGCAGTGAAATGCAGACGAACCCTCCTGCACCCCAGAGGTGGCGAGGCGGTTCCAGTCCAGGTTCTGATTTCACAGCTGCATGAAGAGTCGCTGCTTTAAGTAACGCTGGGGGAAAAAAGCCAATTACAGGGTTATAGGTGGAAACAAGGAAACGAGGCTGAGTCATCCTGCTGCATCGTGACCGAGGACAAACCCAACACTGGGCTGCCAGACTGCACCGAATCCAAAATCTTGTTTAAAGACATAGAGCTCGAACAAATCAAATACCCCGGACAAAATCGAAGGGAAAAAATTATTTGGGCAACTTGATATCAATCAGCAGTTTTAACCACTGACCAGGTATTCCAACATTCCAATCCTCCGACCCTCCGGGCCCATCCGGCCGGCCCGGCCCATCCATCCCGTGTGGCCTTCTGGCCCTTGCACCGGGACTGACCTCCTGACACATTCACCTGGACTGACCTTTTGGTCCATCCACCCAGCCAGGCCTTGTGGCCCTTCCACCTGGACTGACCTACCGACCCCTCCACCTGGACTGACCTCTCGACCCCTCCACCTGGACTGACCATCTGGCCCATTCACCTGGACTGACCTTTTGGTCCATCCACCCAGCCAGGCCTTCTGGCCCTCCCACCTGGACCGAACTCCCAACCTCTCCACCTGGACTGACCTCCTGGCCTCCTTCCACCTAAACTGACCTCCTGGCCCATCTACCTGGACTAACCTTACAAAACAAAAGTTATACAAACAAAAACAAAAAAATCTGAGTTACTGTCAAGACACAACATGGACAAATATTTAAAACAGATGATGGAGAGGAAGGGTGGTCGTACAGTGGTCGTAGTGGACGGGGGGGGGGGG
>JAFMOD010000113.1:1465129-1478299 GCA_019802435.1 Corydoras maculifer
TTTCTGGATCTGCGTGGTGATGGAGACGTGGGGAGGAGGGGGGGGGGCATTGAAGATCCATCCATAAAATGTTTCATACAAAGTAAAGTCCTGTCGTTGAGGTCGTATGGCGGGGAGCCGTTGGAGGATTTGTGCTAAACATGTGCATCATCTTTTAGAACCAAAGGGTTCCCACGTTCTGATGTCCGACCTCCTGAAGGTCAGAAGGTTCAGATCATCTCAAACTGGGTTCTTGAGTCCATTGAACCTTAATGTTCCACAAACTCTGTAACGCAAGGGGGACTCCGTACGGTAACGCGAGGGGGACCTCTCGACGTAACGCAATGTTAGGGGACCCCGTACCGTAACGCCAGGGGGACCCCGTACCGGTAACGCCAGGGGGACCCCGTACCGGTAACGCCAGGGGGACCCCGTACCGGTAATGCCAGGGGGATCCCGTACCGGTAACGGCAAGGGGACCCAGTACTGGTAACGCCAGGAAGACTCCGTACCGTTAACGCCAGGGAGACTCCGTACCGGTAACGCCAGTGGGACCCCGTACGGGTAACGCCAGGGGATCTCAGTACGGGTAACGCCAGGTGGACCCCGTACGGGTAACGCCAGGTGGACCCCGTACGGGTAACGCCAGGTGGACTCCATCCGGTAACACCAGGGGGAATTTTCGACGTAACGCCAGGGGGACCCCGTACCAGTAACACCAGGGGGACCCAGTACGAGTAACGCCTGGGGGGGATTCTCGACGTAATGCCAGGGGGGAAATTCTCGACGTAACGCCAGAGGGACTCCGTCCGGTAACGCCAGGGGGACTCCGTCCGGTAACGCCAGGGGGACCCAGTACCGGTAACGCCAGGGGGGACTTCTCGACGTAACGCCAGGGGGACTTGGCGACATAAATAGAGCACTTATTGTCAAATCACGGCGTGTATTGTGAGGACTATCTGAGGTCAACTGACCCTAAATGGTCCACGGTCTCCAGACCTTGAATCATTACTGTACTATGGGGACATGGTGGAGGAGGACATGGATGTACATCATCCGTCAATACAGACCTCGTTTATATTTCTATAATCACCATTAATTCAGCCTCAAGAATTATGTAAATGAGATGCAGGAAGGGAAGCTGATCAGTGAGAGAGTGACAGATCGATCCAGTTACGTCGGTTTAAAAACCTACCATTACATTTGACTGATCCGATGGGACAGGCTCCCACCCCGCCACCCCCTCACTCTCTCCTTAATTACCTTTAAGTAGTCCTGCCAGCCGATGACACCCACACGAAAAATTAAACTCGTGTTTCCTTTCACTGCCGCAGATAAGCGATCGCTGCGCTGGGGATAATGGCTGTTCTATTAGCAGTCACCCTACGGTGACGTGCGGACGCCTCATGACTCGCACCGGCGCCTCACATGTTCCACAGGATTCATATTTAGACATTTTTTACGGAGGTCTCGCTGACAAGACACTCACCTGCCACCATTTCTCTAATTAGCTCGTTCGCAAGAGTGGAGTAGAAAGATCTGCCCGTTCTAACGAGGCGAAGGTTCCCAAAAGGTGGACGATTTGTCAGCATGACGGGCACGTCCCTAAAAACGGTCAGCTTAACGTGTTTATGAAGCAGCTTATAATTAAGGACGAAACGCAACCAGAGGAACCGCAGAGATGCTGATGTCATCTGTGGGGTGGAGGTTAGGACCGCCGCAGTTTTAAATTTAAACACCGTGACTATGAATTTATAATGACGACGGTATTTGGCTTAAAATTTTAAGGTCTATTAATGTTTAAGAGGAGTTGGCATGGTTGTTGGTGCCAGAAAGGCTGGCTTGAGTGTTTGCATTGGTTGGAGTTCCCCATGCCCATCCAGAGGAGAACATTTTAGGTGCTGGGCAGATACACAGAGCACTTAGTCACATACACACACACTATAGGGGCAATTTAGATTAAGAGTCCATGATTTTTGAACTGTGGAAGGAAACCAGAGAAAACCCATGCAGACAGGGGAAGAACATGAAAACTCCACCCAGAGCAGGATTCGAACCTGGATCCCCAGCACTGAGAGGAAAACATGCTAACCACTATGCCACCAGTTTTCTCATTGTACATCCATCTATATATTATCTTCTGCTAAATCCTCTACTAGGGTCACAAGGGGTGGGCGTTCCCTATTCCCATCCAGGGGAGAACGTGTTGGGCGCTGGGCAGACACACCCAGGATAGGGCACCCATCCATTGCGGGGCACACACACACATTAACACTATATAAGGACAATTTAGAGCTCCCAATTTACCTTGAATCTACGTTTGACGGTATTTTGCTTCAAATTTAAAAGTCTATTAATGTTTAAGATGTTTGGCATGGTTGTTGGTGCCAGAGGAGAACTGGGCAGATACACTGAGCACTTACACACACACTATAGGGGCAATTTAGATTAAGAGTCCATTGTTTTTGGACTGTGGGAGGACACCAGAAAAACCAGATCTCCACTCAATTGGGATTGGGATTCGAACCTGGATCCCCAGCGCTGAGAGGAGAACATGCTAACCACTACGCCAGCCTGCCACATCCTCCCCACCGGGCCGTGGTTTGCTTCAGACAACAGAACACAACAACTGGGATGCAGAGTGACAGAATGGCGTCACCACGGTCTCGCACAAGTCGACTGCATGTCGCATTCTGGTCCCCTCCCATGTTCCAGTCCAGGACCTGAAGAGGATAACGAAAAGCATCGGGAAGCCGACACCGGCCGGCGTTAAACAACCGAATAACTCCAAGCTGTTGCCAAAACACAACGGGAACAACAAGGTTCCATCTGTTTGTGTAACCCCGGCGCATGTGGGATGGAGTTAGCAGAGCTTCATTATACTGGATTGTTCTTCTGCTATCGTTCTTGTCAACATGCTGCTTACGTCTCCTCGTCTCCCCGCGCATCGTGTAAACAAGCTAAATATAACCGCGCCGCCCGTCTTTAATGTTCTCGCAGGAAACGGGAACCGAGACTCGGTGCTGATGCTGTAATTCAGAGTTAGTTAACATGCAGGACTACCGTCCCATTCCCATCCGATCGTCCGCCCGAGACTCGCCCGGCAAGGTGCGCGTGGTGCCGTTCCGAGGTCTGCTGTCTGAGTGGTCGATCTGACAGCTCAGAGCGCCGCGCTCCCCCGCCGCACCCCCTCAACACATAGCGGTGATCAGCTTCCGTTACCAGCCGCGCTGCAGCGTTTCGGATCTAAAGTGACGGAGTCGACAGAAAGAGCAACCCGCGCTGACCGCCACACGCCGTGGAGGCGAAGGTTTGCCCTCCGGCCCTGAACATTTTCGAACCGTCATTTGGGGAATCGTGATGCCCTCGGGTTGCCGCACATGGTGACTTTAACGGGGAACTCCTGTCAACACGCATCCTACCTTTAAACTAATTAAACAACTGGACAAGTTCAGGAACAAAGGATTCGCCCCCCCTTCCCCTTCCAAACTGACGGTGTACTTGAGCACCAATAGATGGCGCCACATGTCATGACCCACCTTATGAGCCTCGCAGATGACAGAAAGAGCAACTCGCGCTGACCGCCACACGCCGTGGAGGCGAAGGTTTGCCCTCCGGCCCTGAACATTTTCGAACCGTCATTTCGGGAACCGTGACGCCCTCGGGTAGCACATGGTGACTTTAACAGGGAACTCCCGTCAACATGCATCCTACCTTTAAACTAAAGACGTGTTTTTTCAATCTGAGTAAAGATTTCATGATTTCCCTGTGTCCTCCGGGTTCTCCGGGTGCCTACCAGTCCAAAAACATGGATTCAAGGTGAATTTGCTGCTTAAAATTGCCCCCATATAGTCTGTGAGTGTGAGTGTATGCCTTATACTGGGTGTATCTGTCCAGAGCCGGAATTGTTTTCCTCTGGCTGGCCATGGGGAACCCCCTCCGCCGCTCCACCTCTTCTTGAGGAATGCTTTTTCAGGACAGAAGCTGTTCTAGCTGCAGAAGATGGAACCAATTTGAAATGGAATGATATAAAACCTACAGTAAGTTATTTATTCATTCATTCATTCATTCATCCATTATCTCCCGCTTTATCCTCTATTAGGGTCGCGGTGGGGTTCCCCATGCCCATCCAGGAGAGAACATCTTGAGCGCTGAGCAGATACACCCAGGACAGGGCGCCAATCCATCGCTGGGCACACACACACACACTCTATATGGGGCAGTTTTGAGAATTTAATTGACTTGATCCATGTTTTTTGGACTGTGGGAGGAAACCGGAGATCCCGGAGGAAACCCACGCGGACACGGGGAGAACATGGAAACTCCACCCAGATGGGGATTCGAACCGGGAATCCCTAGCGCTGAGAGAAGTGCTAAACCACTAAGCCACCGTGCCGCCCTAAGTTTTTTAAGTTCAGGTTATTTATTTATGTCGCGCTTTTTACAACAGTACAGAATGAAAAGCCTTTAAACCCCCAAAGAACAAGCCGAAGTGACAGTGGCAAGAAAAAACTCCCTGTTATGTTGTTGTTTAAGGAAGAAACCTTGGGAGGACCAAGACTCAGTGGGGGACTCATCCTCCTTGAGCGGTCAAGTAAATACTACATGCATGACTGCAGCGCTCCATCAGAACTCTGACTGTACGGCTCTCCTAATACTGCACAGTTAACAGCTCTGGTTCTTATTGAGAGCTGACATGTTCTCACCAGGGTTCCTGTCTCTAACAGGACGGGGTTAGATCACGCACCAAATGCCAACGTGACATTCTCCAACACTCGCTCCGTTAGGTGCAGAATAGGCCTGCTGGGTATTTAGCAAAGCTCCCAGACCGGCTCAGACTCACCGGGCTGGAAGGAATTAGATAAGCACGCTTTGCCTGCTGGGAGCTCCAACTCTGAACACGGCTTGGCTTCGAATCAGACGAATCAGGAGCGAGGTGACGGGGCGTCTGCGCCATCCACCATCACACATCAACCATCAACACACAGACCAGCGACGTGGTGGACAGTGAGGTGGACAAAGTGAGGCGAGGTTCTGAAGTTCTGAAGACGTGATGGTTCATTAGAACACCACTCAGCACCTGATCAGACAACACGACACAACTACAGTACAGAACCATCAGGAGGACAGCAGAGACTGGAACGGCATGAACACCTGACGACTTGAATGGTGTTGGACTGACCACACACACACACAATACTAAAAAATACACACACTTTAAGAACACACACACACACACACACACACACACACACACAGTACCATAAGCACACACACACCCACAGTACCAAAAATACACACCCTTTAAGAACACACCATTACCACCATAAACACACACAGAGTACCATAAGCACACACACACACACACACACACACACACACCCACAACACCAAAAATACACACACCCAAAATACCAAAAACTCACACACTTTAAGAACACACAAACATCATTACCATCATAAACACACACACGCACACAATACCAAAAATATGCACGCACTTAAAGAACACACAATCACACACACAAATATCATTACCATCATAAACACACACGCCACCCTAAACCCATAAAGTACCAAACACATACACATACACACTACTAAAAAATACACACACTTTAAGAACACACACAGTACCATAAGCACACACGCACCCACAGTACCAAAAATACACACACTAAAAGAACACACCATTACCACCACAAACATACACACATACCCACACACACACCCACACACACACCCACAACACCAAAAATACACACACCCAAAATACCAAAAACACACACAGTTTAAGAACACACAAACATCATAAACACACACAATACCAAAAATACGCACGCACTTAAAGAACACACAATCACACACACATTACCACCATAAACACACACACACCACCCTAAACCCATAAAGTACCGAACACATACACACACACAATACCATAAACACATACAGACTTCAAGAACACACATTATTACCACACACACACACACACACACACACACGGGGGTACAGGTGCAGGGAGCGTCTGTACTGTGTTGTTTGAAAGCTCAGGAAAGTGGCTCTGATCGGGAGAGCGAAATGAGAATTGATGATGTCCTCCGCAGCCTCCTAATCAATCGCCTACAATAAAGAGGAACGTTCGTCACGGTTCGAATTGCTAACCTTTCTCAGGAAGACGTTGCTGCAATCGATAAGCCCTTAAACATGTCGAGAACTTTTGGACTCATGAAACACAACGTGCATCGGTTCAGGGAAGCTTTAATCCACAGGAGTGTAGCAACAAAGATGTAAAGATGTGTATCTAATAAAGTGGCCGGTGGTTGAGTATATGTTGTATAATGAATAGAATTTCCATTTAATTTGGAAACTGGCTCTGTGAACAAACAGTCTAGACTGAAGTTTAATCCAGGTCCTACTGTGTGTGTGTGTGTGTGTGTTTGTGTGTGAGTCAGCCAGCCGTACGGCTGCAGGTTGGTTTTTCGCCACGCAGCAGAAGGCGGCGCTAATGAAGCTGGAAATAAGGATTTAATTACTGAGCTAAAAGCACAGATCTAAATGAGGAAAACGCAGAGTCACTAATCAAAGAGTCCACGGTTCTAATGAAGTTCTATTAGCGACGCTGCGGCTCCGTTACACTCTGCGCTGCCCCTACTGAGCGCAGAACTGTTATTACAACGTTATAAACCAACGGAACGCTGCACTCAAATGTTTCACAGCTAACAAAGTTAGGACGTACAGTTGCCACAACTAATCCGGATAATCCCTTATAAACCTGGGTTGCCACCACTACTATGATCCCTCATAAGAAAGGTTGCCACAACTTCGATATCCCCATCATAAACTCTGGTTCCTACAACTACTATAATGCCTAATAAGTAAAGTCAACACAACTACTATAATCCCTAATAATCTCCGGATGCCAGAACTACTATAATCCCTCATTAGAATAAGACTATCCAGTTAAACCAAACCTGTGTATGTGGTTCTAACTTCGGAACAGGCAGCAGGTTGCACATGAAGGATGCTCTGGTTCTTGTTGGTTGGTTCTTTCATCGGTTCTTTTTTTTTTTTTTGCCGGTGTTTGTGCTTGGGCACTTTGAGTTCAGCTGCTTTGCGGGGAAAACGCTATTACACAAAGCCCTGTATAAATAAACTTGAACCGAGGAACTGTGTAAACACTGTGACCAATGAAACATGAGTCAGCCTTGAGCACGGCGCACAGCACCACCACGGAACGTTCTATTACGAACAAAAGAGAGATGATAAAGGAACATGTATTCACAGATTAGTAACATACATATGAGGACATGGACACGGCAATCAGTGACTGGGTTTTTGTAGCAGCAGTCCGGACTTTCCGTGTGTGTGTGGGTGTGTGTGTGTGTGTGAGGGACTTAAGCCGGCAGTGGCAATGTTGGGTTAATGGAACAGATCGCACCCCGGTCTCTCAAATCACCAATTATAAGAAACATGATACAGTTATAGTCGCGAGCAGCTTCACTGAAGGAACAGCACAAATCCTCAATGTTTTCTGCTGAATCAGCGCAAAAAACACCCCCTAGGACAGTTCTTTAAGACAGATTTGTTTTAGGATCCCACACACACCACACTCAATACAGATTAATATTAACAGCAAGCCGAGTCCCAGATGAGCATCACACCAGGTTGTATAAATTGTATTTAATTTAAGAAACCAGAATCCTGTTACTCAGCGATCAAAAAACGATCATTTTGCTTTCAATAGACGCATTCATGAATTAAACATCGTTTTTTTTTTATTATTATTATTATTATTATTATTATTATTATTATTATAGTGCGTATTATAAAATCAATAAGAAACTCAAGGTTGTGTATTGTTGTGAATAAATCAGTGTAACTACTAATTACACTAATAATAATACTAATTACACCTCCTTCCGTGATTAATTCACAATAATGTCACACCCTCTCGTACCTTATTGCTTGAATATAATCTATACTTTATTATTATGATGTTAACAACTACCAGGCTGTCAGACGGGTGTTAGGAAGTATACAAAGTTTCCATCGCATAAAGAAAATAATAAATACGTTGACGGGCCGAACGCAGAACCGAATATCCAAAAGACTGTCCTGCTGATCAAAAGCCAGTTGTCTCCCCAATGTAGGAGCGACTCAGATAATGATACGACATACAGACGTGCAAATCGTGTGCTGCGCAATTGTTGTGTGAATTTGCCTCGCAGCTCACGCCCAGCTCTAACAGTCTGCCTGAAACCCGTGGGCGAGCGCCGAACAGCTCCTTCAATGAACTGCCACAGTGATCCATCAAGCGGGGGCAGAACAATCGGCCCGTCAATAATTGTGTTGCGGAGCGGATATCAGATCAAACGCACTTCTCACTTCGCGGTGGATACGGCAGCCATCTGGCCGCCCACGCGCCGCCGAAATTCAAGAGATAGGCGCGGCGCGGTGCAGCGCGGGCTTCTCACTGCATGGAGAGATGGAGTTGTGCAGGACTTTGTTAAGGAGGAGGATGGGCACGCTGCAGACGTGCAGGTTCGGAATAGATATGCCTCTGTTATGGATTACGCGGCGCGATGATCTGCAGAGTGAATGGCGTGTATTCAGTGAAGCGACGGCGAGGCAGCGGGCGGCTGAAGAGCAGCTGCCGAGTCGCTCAGGCAAACGGCGCAAACACAATGAGGCCTTCAGCCACTGATGGAAATATCATCCCTTTAGTTGCCCTTTGTGTTCTCATAATTGGAATCAGTCACAAGCCCTTATTTACAAAAACCATGAATTAGATCATCATCTCCGTCTAGAAGAACAAAATGCATTAAATCTGCCCTGTGTACAGTGAAATTTCACACCCCCCCCTTGATAAGTTAAATCTAGTGAGCTCCATAATTAATCCTTGGAAATAAAACCCATTTAAAATGTGCAGACCAGGCGAAATTGTGTATTCGACCAGGTTGCCCGAACTTCCGCTTAATACTCCACAGACCTTATTTAGGGTCTATAAACTTCTTCCTCTTGACATGAATCACTTTATGAGTTCTAGCCCTGCAGCATCTTCTTCCTTACCCTAGTCACGTCATGCCGGAGCCATCAAATCACCCGGTGCCTGCACGCTGCCAGGACAATTTGGTGAAACACGGCTTAAATATGACACACTGAATACGGGGGACGAATGGAGCCGCAGCCCACGGCTGAATCGGTGTCAGGTTCAGGTGGCTCGACGACGAGGGAGCAGAAGAGAGGTTGAAGAAACACAGGTTTGTGTCGTGACGAGACGAGCATGCCGATTGTGAGCTCGTTGCGCAGACGCTTCTGTCTGAAGTGACTGGCGAGGATTGCAGGCGGATTGTTGGGTCTGCCGGAGGGTGTAAAGATTAATCGATTCGAATCGATGCATTGATTATACAGCCGATGATATGATGCTCCGAAGCAAGGCGATTATATTGCCGCCTTTTTGTAGGTCTATTTAACATCTGCGCCGGCATTTCCATAACACTCCACTATGTCCGGAAAGCGAAAACACTAACGCAAACTGTACGACTTTTTGATGAAATATCGATATCAAATCGAATCGTTCACCCCTGAGTCACTGATACAGCATCCCTGGAGCATCATCAGTCGATGGACATAAAATTCGTACCCGCAACCGCAAGATGTACAACCCAACCCCCTCAGCGCGCCTCTTCACCAAATCACTCAAGATGTAGAAATCTGCTGAAAAAGCAATCATCATGGTGGTGCACCATTTACAACATATATTCCAACAGTTCCACACTATACATGCATTCTCATTCAGGGAAATGCAGTGCGCAAGAGGAAGGAGATATGTGATCGGAATACTTTTAAGGATGCACGCTTTGATGCTCGCTGAAAAAGCAGCAGGTTTTTTTTTTTAAGGCATTAAGAAGCAGAGTATACAGATATCAAAGGGAACCCCGTGCCCTCGTCGGTTCCTCTGCAAGCAAGAGCACGTTCCTGCACAAAGCCCCTAATTTGGTTGTTAATAAGCATCGTGTGGTAATTATTCATCACAACAACTAAATTACACGTCAGGCACTAAATAAACATTTTTAATCAAGCACCGATTCATGAGAACCAAAATGCCCAAAGCGCTTTCAACAGACGGGGAAAAAAAAAAAAAAAACTGCAATTAAAGCATCGTCTTGTATCCTCGATCTGAGAATGGCACATGTGCACACTTGACCCATTGTGAACAGCTGGTTGGAGCTCAATTCGGAGCTGGATGTCGAGATCTGGATCTTCTGGAAAGGCTTTCTATAGAATTTGACTAGAATAAAAACACATGGCGGTTAAACGGAGGGCAATCGATCCATCATGAAGGTCCCTCTGCAGGTCAGTGGAGATTTCCAGACTAAACCAATACCATGCATCATGTCCAATCAGGCAGGGACTGAGCGTGTTCGTCCTCGGTGGAGTCAAAGCTGGACGTACTAACCTGTTTAAAATGCACCATGAGGCATTCACGTTCCACACCATAGGGAAAATGAGGGCGCCCATATAGATTCGAGTGGTTAGTTTGTGTGGCAGGCTGATTTGTGTCCACGCTGGTGGTTGGACGCGCCACTGTCAGCGCGACGCTTGGAGTCTCTTCTGCCCGCCCTAATTGGAGAGAATAGTATTCACTCTGCAGCACACAGCACACAATGCCGGGGCCATCAATCTTCCCGGCCTTGCAGATCCATAGCATCATTTTATAAAGCATTACTGAAATGGGATGCGCTGAGCATTAGGCTTGGACGGGAGTCCTGAACTACACAACTCAAGTGCTGTTTCACCACTGACACTTTCAGCCACGCCAAGGCTCTGGATCACGCCAGGGGAGAATAGTTTCCTCAGCAAACGGAGCTGGGTTTGATTCCAAACACGCAGAATGCTACCACCATAGGCACAGGGATTACTCCATCTTTATTATTCCCAAGCGGGAACAGACGTGGTAGAACAATGCATGTTTAGAAGTATAAAAACTTAGATAGGTCGTGCGACAGAACTTCTCAGCCATCCAAACACAAGTCCTGTTAGCTGTCTAGAGTGTTATGGCTGTGCTACACAAAATGGCAATTTTGTAGGTTCTTGCCAGTATATGGGTCCAGTTACCGATCCGGTGAAATAGAGAGAAACCCTCAGATTTTATCTGAGATATCTAATCCAGCAACGTTTCATGAGCAGAAGACATAATAAAGAGCACATTGTACACAGCCGTACAGCATTCAAGCACGATCCAGGAAGCCCGTCACTAGAATAGCAGGAGCGGAGTGACGTGGGAGAACATTCAAGGCGAGGACCAGATGTTCTGTCGAGTCCAGCTGCAGGGGTTCCATGCTCCAGTGGAAAAACATGCAGGAGAGACGAGGAGCTGCTGGACAACAGGTTTAATGTAGTGGAGGAACCTGCATGAGGAACCGAGTGATCCGAGAAGGCTCCAGCTCATGGGACACGACGAGATTTTTCAGTCCCTGAGGGTGGAATCCAATTAGGCCACGTCACCATGAAGGCATTACACAACTGTATAATCATGTGGAATGTTTTTGGAAGGCAACATGTCAGGAGATAAGTATTCCCGTTTTTTATTAAAATGAGGCTTGGGATCAGTATAAAGGGTGGGTAGGTCAAAGGGTATGAAGTTGCAGGTTCAAGGTTGATGATGGTACCACCACCCTGAACGCAGGTTTTTTATTATTTTACAGATTAAAGCTCAACAGTAAACTTTACAGTCTGAATCATGGACCAACTTTTAACGATGGGCCGTGAACTTTACCGTAAATCAATATCCCACAGTTGTCTAATTCATCAACTTTTATTAGGGAACTTATGAGCCTGCTTCTAATGAGAATGTTCCCCCAGGATGAACCTCACTATAAACAAAGTTTTTAATAGAATTTTATTAAAAATGTTCAGGTTTTAATGTTGGCCTCTCTGCTCTGGGGATTCCCGGTTTGAATCCCCATCTGGGTGAAGTTTCCATGTCCTCGCCGTGTCCGCGTGGGTTGCCTCCGGTTTCCTCCCACAGTCCAAAAACATGGATCAAGGTCAATTGAACTCTCCAAATTGCCCCATAACGAGTGTGTTTGTGTGTGTCGGTGTGTGTCCAGTGATAGATTGGTGCCCTGTCCTGGGTGTGTGTATCTGTCCAGCGCCCGAAACGGTTTCACCTGGATGGGCATGGGGAACCCCCTGGGACCCTAGTAGAGGATAAAGTGGGAGATAATGAATGGATGTTTTGATGATATAACATTAATATCCATCCATCCATTTTTCTTCCGCTTTATCCTCTAGTAGGGTCAGGGGGGGCTCCCATGCCCATCCAGGGGAAAACATCTCGGGCGCTGGGCAGATACACCCAGGACAAGGTGCCAATGAATTACTGGACACACACTCACTCACACAGACGCGCACTCTATATGGGGCAATTTGGAGCATTCAATTGACGTTGATCCATGTTTTTGGACCGTGGGAGGAAACCGGAGAACCAGGAGGAAACCCGGGCGGACACGGGCGGATATGGATACTCCACCCAGATGGGGATTCGAACCTGGAATCCCCAGTGCTGAGAGGAGAACATGCTAAACCACCCTAACATTAATATTTGTAGATTAATTTGTGTCTGGTTGTTTCCCTCTGAAGTGAGACACAGACAGCGCTGTGTGATCGTCCAACTGACTTACTAAACAAAACGTCAAACAAACACGGGGCTTTGTATATTTATTTGCTGGTTTGTTAGTCAAAGCCGGACGTTATTCCCAGCGGGAACACTTCCAGCTTTTCGCTCTTTAAACCGTCAACAAACTCGGGCTTTGTTGTAACCGTTGTGTACTCGCCGGGATTCGAACCCAGGTCCCTTTAAACTAGTTCTTAATGCAAGAAAGCAATGGCTAGTGCTAACAGCTAACGCTCCGACTTCTGGTTCAATCAGAGTCCCGCAAAACGAAGCGGCACTCTGATCGTGACTCTGCCCGACACCAGCGCCACCATCCCCCGGCACCGCCGCCGCCGACCCCGCCGCTGGAACAACCGGGAGCTATGCCGAGTCGAGCCGAACCATGCCGAGTCGAGCCGAGTGGCCAGGCAGATCGCGCCGGGGGAAGGCGCTCTGTGGTCGGCGGATCCCGCAGACCGAGCCCCGCGTGTGGAGCTCCCTGCCTCTCGGTCGCTTACCTTTCGATGCAG
>JAFMOD010000113.1:1478371-1516650 GCA_019802435.1 Corydoras maculifer
CTCTGCCCGACACCAGCGCCACCATCCCCCGGCACCGCCGCCGCCGACCCCGCCGCTGGAACAACCGGGAGCTATGCCGAGTCGAGCCGAACCATGCCGAGTCGAGCCGAGTGGCCAGGCAGATCGCGCCGGGGGAAGGCGCTCTGTGGTCGGCGGATCCCGCAGACCGAGCCCCGCGTGTGGAGCTCCCTGCCTCTCGGTCGCTTACCTTTCGATGCAGCGACGTTCCTGAATAGAAGTAGTAAGCGATCCCGAGGATCCACAGCACGGCGAAGCATAATAAAATCCGCGATTTCCGCCGCATTGCAACGATAACGCCGCGGCTCGGTTCCGCTCCGGGCTTCAAGCCGCTGATCTCACAGGTCCCGGTTGCTGGAGCTCCACCGTCTCCGCCGCTCACAGCCACCACTAGTTGGGCAGAAGAGACAGGAAACGGCCAACATCACCGGGTTAGAGGGGAAAGGGGATCCGACTTCAACCCAATCACACGCGGCAGAGCTGCCAGAAGAGGGCGGCGACATCAGCACCAACCCGACGCACATCCAGACCCCAAATCCCTCACTGTATGTTCACATTAAACCCAAAATAACACCGAATATATATTAACATCGTAAGAATAACCACAATAAAACTAAATGAAACCCCAATATAAACCCCAAATGCATTTAAATCCGATTTAAAAGGAACCAGATACAGTATAAACACAAAGTACTTTAAAACCTGATATAAATTCAAGCAAATACAGTACAAACACAAAAAAATACATTTAAATATTATATAAAGTAAACTTCATACATTATAAACCCCCAATGCATTTAAATCCGATTTAAAATAAACCAGATACAGTATAAACACAAAGTACTTTAAAACCTGATATAAATTCGACTATATGAATACAAAATATATTCAAACCTAATATAAATGAAACCAAATACATTGCAAACACAAAAATATATTTAAATATTATATAAAGTTAACTAAATACAGTATAAACCCCGAATGCATTTAAATCCGATTTAAACTGAACCAGATTCAGTATAAACACAAAATACTATAAAACGTGATATAAATTCAACCAAATACAGTACAAACACAAAAAATACATTTAAATATTATATAAAGTAAACTTGATACATTATAAACCCCCAATGCATTTAAAGTTGAACTAAACCACGGTGGCTTAGTGGTTAGCACGTTCGCCTCTCAGAGCTAGGGATTCCCGGTTTGAATCCCCATCTGGGTGGAGTTTCCATGTTCTCCCCGTGTCCGCGTGGGTTTCCTCTGGGTTTTCCGGTTTCCTCCCACAGTCCAAAAACATGGATCAAATTAATTGAGTTCTCCAAAATTGCCCCATATAGAGTGTGTTTGAGTGAGTGTGTGCCCAGCGATGGATTGGCGCCCTGTCCTGGGTCTATCTGCCCAGCGCCCGAGACGTTCTTCCCTGGATGGGCATGGGGAACCCCACCGCGACCCTAATAGAGGATAAAGCGGGAGATAATGAATGAATGAATAAACCACATACGGTATAAACACAAAACACATCCAAACCTGATATGAATTAAATCAAATACAGTATGAACATAAAATTCATTGAAAACGATTTGCTATAAACTGAACTGCCAGCAGTAGTAAAGCAATATTGTGAGGTGTTGTCCTGCAGGCATGCCATATACTTCCTTTTGGACTTTGCCACTCCAGTAAGAAATGCTCAACAGTCAACAAAAAAAACATCATGCGACTGCCTAAAAGTATTCAGTGTGGGATGACGTCATTAGTAAACATGGAATTTACACCCCTCACTCACACACACACTGAATGAGCACATTAATCCTAAACAGTGTGAAGCAAAGCCATGCCCAATTTGAAGTCTGGTAGACTTACAACAATTTGCAGAGGCTTTTATTCAAATCAGCAAACAAATGAGGCTGGAAACACTTCATGCAAACAAACACGAATGGCCGTGTTTTAGGGTCAGCAGAAAGATGCGGACACTGCAAAACACCTAAAAGCACCGTTCTTCTGCTCCGTAGAGTTCAGTGACTTTACCAAATGAGCCGATCCATCCGCACAAATATTTATAAGACAAGTTCACATACAGATAGCTTCATCTGGACATGCATTTAATCTGTGCATTGCATCCACATTCTTCCTTTCTATTAAATTAGCGTTCACACTTCAGTACTGTTCATCTACACCCTTATTTTTAATATTCAAAATTAAATATGGTGATGTAGAAGGTGGTAAACCATAGAAAACCTTCTCCACTGGTTGCACTATAACCAGAAATTGAAAGGTCCAACACTTGATGTGATCGCAAAATGAAACATGACTTGATGGAGGCCTCGTATGCTGCTGTGGGTGAGAGGTGAAGCTGATGAGGATGTGTAAGGCATGAAGCGGAGTACAGTTACCCCTTTTTCCTATTATTTCATTCACAATAATACACAACCTCGAGTGTCTTATTGCTTTTATCAAACCATTACAAACACACTATGATAAAAAAAATACAAGGCTTGTATAAAAATTCGTTTATTAAAAACAGAATTGTTAATAATTTGGTCTTCGGCAAAGTAATCTAGTCCGGTGTTTAAAGTGACCAGTGAGCTCTGAATTACAGCTTTTCGTTTTCTCCACCAAACTCTGCCATCTAGCGGCCAAATTACAAAATGCAGTTTATAAACAACATCAGGAAAATAATGTATTGTGTGTCACGCATTGCTTAAAATGTCTTTAAAAGCTTTTTAATGGTACATAACAGCCAGATTTGAATTAAAACCCTTTTGAAACCCATTAAAGATTCATGTATACATGTTTGAGTCTAGCAGTCCAGCAGGGAGACGATGTTAAACAATTCAAAAGAGCTGACTTCATTGCTGATTCTGAATCCTAGCTGTTCGTGACCTTCTGCGATCTCCTCCTGGGCCTGTACTGTTCTCTCGATTCATTTTTTTTTCTTATCAGTGTTGACTACATGCAGGTAATTGAGTCTGAGATGGAAGGGTAATTACAGTTTGAGCCTCGAGGTACAAACTACATTCGGGGTTTCTTTTTAATTCCGTGGACTGCATACAATGAAATCCATGAGCACGAAAATATTATTGATTCACTTAAATGAGGTCGTGGGGGCGCTGGCACATTCCGGCGCTCGTGGACAGGTCACCGGCCCATCGCCGGGCAGACAGACAGATATTTACAGATGAGTGCTATTAAGTATCTTCAATTCACCTGACTCCTACACTCTGCTTCTGTATGTGGGATGCGAATGCTGCAGCTCGCAGACATTTCAGATTCCAGCGGCGCTCAAGTCGCACGATGATGTAACGTGGTAAACTCTGAGCAACGGAGGAAACCTTGGCATGGCAAGGTCTTTTTCCAGCATGACGAAGCCACTAAGTACAACGTCAGGTCTATAAATAAACGCCTTGACAGAAAAGCTCAAACCTGCACAGAGCCTAGGGCATCAACCTCAAATCTCAACCTCATCCCCAAACCGTTATTTAACCGTCTAGGCTTATTAATTATAGTGACTGACCTCATTAACGCTCCTTAGGATAGAATGATCACAGAGTCTCCACACACCTCTGCTGAAATCCCATCACAGGCCTATGAGGAATTACAAATCATATTTAATGCCTATAATCAAAGATGTCAATATCCAAAAATGTACACATCAGTGCGTCAAGTGTCACTATACCTATTGAAGTATCTTAGCTGGAATTTCTATGTGGGGTTTGGTGTGTTCTCTCCAGGTCCGTTAATGCCTTCAGTTGATGTGAATGTTGTAAATAGATGTATAACGGCCAGGCGGTTTCCGCGCACTCAGCTTATAACTGCAAGATCTGGATCTGGATCTCCATTCGCCAAAACATCAATTACTCTGTAATCACGGGTTGAACACTGACACTGAAGTTGATGATGGACTAGTCCGCTGAAGCTGCGTCGACATCCTGTACTCAGTGCCAAGTTATTAAGGCTCATATCTCACTGTGCTGAAGATAAAAACGATGTCACACGACACATCGACTTGATTCACATGGGCTTTTGGTTTCTACAGCAGCAGATCAGCTAAAGAGTTCATAGGGCACGTCTTCCTCTGTCTGTTCGTTCATAGGTTTGTTTTTAAATTAGGCTTATGACCGAGCTCGTCCACTTCACAGTCCTCTTAATTCAAGCCTCTGTATAATTACTTTGCCATAATCCTCAAAATTCTGTCAAACACTCGGCTATAATATAATAAATCTACCAGCAGGTTCAGTACCAGATTATCCTCCATCCTAAATTACACACGAGGTGGGATTTTGACGTCATCCAGTAAAATTAATGACACAAACTCCAGTGACACACAGTGATTGCAAATGTAAATATACTTGTTGATAATATAATCTTTAAAACATTATCTGTTTTAAGTATTAAGTATAAAACTGTACTGTGTGTATATATATATATATATATATATATATATATATATATATATAAGGGCAGAACGGTGGCTTAGTGGTTTAGCATGTTCTCTTCTCTGCACAAGGGATTCCCGGTTCGAATCCCCAATCCCACCTTCCAAAAACATGGATCAAGGTCAATTGAGTTCTCCAAATTGCCCCATATAGAGTGTGTGTGTGTGTGAGTGAGTGTGTGCCCAGTGATAGATTGGCACACTGTCCTGGGTCTATCTGCCCAGCGCCCGAAACATTCTCCCCTGGATGGGCATGGGGAACCCCCCGCGACTCTGATAGAGGATAAAGTGGAAGACAATAGATGGACGGATGGATATATAATGTTATTTTTGTAAAACCGCAGGAGAGTTAGAGCATAAAAGAACAATGTCGCCCTCTGGTGTTCAATTACAGTATTTGAGTAAATGAGTGTCCTTAACTGATTTATTAATGAAAGACCAGCAATGAATTAAAACAGGAACATACACTTGACTTACGTTCACCGGCTAAAGATCATAACATGTAATTGTGTATTTTGTAATTTCTTTTTTTTTTTTTAAAGTCTTTTATCATTTAGTCTCATTTTTACTAAACTATTTAAAGTATGAAATAAAGGAGACACAGTGGGGTGGATGTGTCAGTAGTGACACATTAGGCAAGGATGCGCTGATGGAGACAAAATAAGACGTGTGGCGGAAGATAGGTCAGGGAAGAACATGTGGATGGAGACGAATTGGAGAAGGATAAACGAAGACAGGATCGGGAAGACAAATGGAGGCATTATGCGTCGATGAAGACAAATGATAAACGGACACATCAATGAAAACCAATTATGGAAGGACACATGAGAGGAGAAATTGGGAACGAATACAGTTGGGTACATTTGAGACAGACTGTGTCTATTGAGAGGTATGGAGGACGGAAACCTCAAGAGACAAACTGTGGAGAAAGATTAAAAGAGGAACGAAGAAAAGACACAAGACGATTCAAGTATTGAGGAAGGAAATGTAGAGGGGCAGTAGTTTGGACGTGAGGGGTGAACCTGTATATTTGTGAATGTTGCCTCAAATGCGGTGCAGCTTCTCCTGTGAGAGTAACACCGAGGCCTGACAGAGCTCAGGAAGAGGCTGCAGTCGAGCCTCCACCTCCCCCACGCCCTGCTGCAGCGATGGAGAAGGCGCAGCTTCATCCAACCAGCTGGTGGTGCTTCATAAAACACCTTTATGGGCCGGCATGACGGTTACACTAACGTGGGCGGAAAAGACGACAAACGTAACGAGATAAGAAAGAAATAATTTAATCCTCAATAAATTACACAGTACTTTGTTCGGAGGCGGAGGGTCTGTTGGTGGTCGCGAGGGTTAAAGCGGTTCTCCTCCGTGATGGTGAGGACAGTTCTGTGAGGCGGTTCTCTCCTGAGACGCATCCTGATGATAAACAGACACAGAGACGATCAGAGGTCCCAAAAACACACCACTGCCCGTAAAGATGGACTTTGTAGTTCTGCAGGACATAGTGTGTACTCTGTTCTAATGCTCAGAACCCCAATAGTACCACCACAGAGCAGGGGTTATTGGGTGGGTGCGTTAGTCCTATCCCAGCAGTGTCACTGAGGTGTAGAAATGAAACTCTAGCAGCACTGATGCACTAAAACCCCCCTCACCACATCATTGTCACTGCAGAAGTGACCATCAACAATCCACCACCCTAATGATACCAATGATGTAATACCTTGGCCCGCCTCCTGAGGTAATCCCTGCGGTTATGCAACATCTTAGTGCAGCGTACGACGACCTCCGGTTCTCGACCAGATAAATACGGCAAAGCAGAAATGATCTACAAGCAAGAAAATGTGGGTCAGTCGATTCGATTAAGCACACAGTGCAACCAGTGATGTAAAAAAATAAAAATAAAAAAAAAAGGTTCCACAGAACCACAGGGGGTCGTCTCCGGGTCCATTCGATCAGTGCAATGTTCAATCGATCATGACCCGGTCCGCGTCCCGTCCCACCTGTGCCGTAATGGGCCCCCATTCGACGTTTCGGCTGTAGCTGGCCCTCTGCCAAACTTGAAACTGTGTTAGGATTTCTCGCGCCACCATCTGTTCACCAAGAAAAATAAAAAAAAGAATAAAAAAAAGGTGGCTGATCATTTTAACGCTCCCACAAACAGGGTTTATTTAAAAAAATATATATATATATATATATTTTTAAAAGGTTCCTCTGTATCGAGCACTCACGCTGAACGTCCTCTGTCGGTTTGTGGAGCACATTTTCATCAGTTCTGTTGAAGGGCTTCCTAAATGCATCTGAAACAACTGGAACACACAGATCACGCCGTTAGTCACCCACTTTATTCCAGTACCATAGTGGGCGTCATGTAAAGGAACACACTCCTAACCCTAACCCAAGTTAGGGGCATGCCAAACAGTAGGCGTGTTTTTGGGGCAATTAGACATCTACAGATCTACAGATCTACAACGTCTTTGAACAGCGGGACAAATCCTATGAATGCAGGGAGAACATGCAAACCCTGCACTAAAAGATCCCTGGCTGTTTAATAAGGATTGGAACCGAGAATGTTCCTGCTCGTCCCTGTTTCTGTGTTAAATACATACATAAGTTCTGAACACACTTTTTTTTCTGTGTAGTTTATACTGAATTCTCTGGTCATTTTGTAAAACTGCAAGTTCCGCTTCTTAAATCTGATTGGCTGAGGCGTTCTTCCAGCTGGGACATTGACCAGAACACGCACACACCTCCGAGAGCTTCCCATTCTTATCGATGCATGATATACATTATTTTAATCATTAAATATACATTAATATAAAACAGTAAACAGATTCCCGATGAGCACTTAACCTCATACCTTAAAAAAATAAAATAAATCTCGTATTTTATTGCTTTAGTATCTTAATGTATATTATATATTGTTACATGTGGCTTTGTTGTTGTTCACTTACGTTATTTTTCATATATTTTCAAGCTTTATCCTTAAAGGAGGAGGACAAACCACTGCTTAGGCTGTCCTAAATGAACCCTATCTAAATTGTTTCTCTTTATAATTAGTGTGTTTGCGTCTATGGGAATGTGTCCAGCGATGGATTTGGCGCCCTCTCCTGGGTGTTTGAGCACAGTGCATGAAACTTTCTTCCGCTTATAAGCATAGGTAATGATTATTTCCATCATTAAACAACATTCATCCATTATCTCCCGCTTTTATCCTCTATTAGGGTCGCAGTGGGGTTCCCCATGCCCATCCAGGGGAGAACGTTTCGGGCGCTGGGCAGATACACCCAGGACAGGGCGCCAATCCATCGCTGGGCATTAAACAACATTATAATCATTAATAACCTTAACTGTGAGGGTGTGGCTTATTACATCACAAGACTTACGTGATTTCTGTAAAAAGAAACTGCTGGTAAAAAGGGATCTTCCATAATAATATAGATTTTATTTATAATCTCTGCAAAACATTTGCATGCCTCGGATTTCCAAGTCGTCCTTTCGTCCACGTCGGAAACAGGTCGTGCGCATCGAAGGAATAAAACGAGCCGAGGAGGCAAAGGAGAACGTTTCAGAAACGATAAATAAGTCTATGATGATATGCAACGCAGTCCGATTTAAATACACAACACGAACAGAAGGAATGGGAGCCCTACACGTCACACCTGCAGGAGCGTTCCGACGATTCCATCCTTAGCTGGTTCTCCCTTTGTAGCTATAACCGCTGCAGTCTTTCCGAAACGTCGCAGAAAGGCCTTGTGGGAGCGTCTCTGAGGAATCTCGCTCTTTTATTAAGCGGAGCATTTGTGAGGTCGGACTCTGATGGTCGGATGAGCCTGGTTTCCAACCTCTCTTCTAATTCAGGGTTAGGGTTTGGACGGGGCCATGTCCTCATGGACCTTGCTTTGTGCACAGTCATGATTCAACAGACGAGGGCCTTCCCTAAACTTAACAGTTGGGAGTCAGAATATAGGGTCAGCCATGATACGGCACCTTTAAGATGCTCTATGCTCAAGCATCTTTCTCGGAACAGTTTGGGGAAGGCCTTTTTCTGAAGGACATGGCTGAAGACCATAACAACCCAGACCCCTGACCTCAAGCCCCAACAACTCTGTACCATTCTGTAGTCCTTGTAACGACCACCTGACGACTCACCTGTGCCTACGTCTGGATACAAGAACCTGAAATATGGCAGAAACAAACACGGCCCGCGGCCCTTCACACTGCGCTCGCGTTCATTTCCGTCCCGTGCACCTTCAGCAGATGGCCCTTTAGCTGCTTGAGGCACACAAAGGTCTTGCCACACTGACGGCACGGGCAGTTCTTGCCCACTCGGCTGTGCCTCCTGAGGTGGACCCTCAGATGGGTGGAGCGCTTGAACCTCATGCCGCAGTGGAGGCAGTTAAAGAGCTTCTCGTGCGTGTGGATGTTCTGATGCTGTTTAAAGTTACTGTAGCGTGTGAAGGCCTTGCCGCAGGTCGGGCAGACATGAGGCCGGTCCGTCGGGTGCTGCTGGCGCCGGTGCTCCGCGGCCTCGGAGGCTCGGCCACCCGGGTTGAAGCTTACGGGTTTATGCGCGGGAGGCGGGAACGGTTTGGCAGCGCGCTCGGGCAGGGGGAGGTGTGCGTTTCGTGGGACGGGCTCGGGAAGCGGGACGGGGAGATAGAGCTTTTTGCCGGAGCACAGCTCGAATAAGTGTCCGTTCTCGTTCGAACCCACAGAACAGGATCGAGGCCTGGACGTCAAAGCCAGGAGGCCTGTGCTGAGCGCCTCATGCTCAAGCTTGATGCTTTTGGTTACCTCTGCGTTACAACTCACCGAATAGGACATTAAATGTGAGGACGGATCTGGCATGTTGAGAGCACTGAGATGTGGAAAGTTATCTACCTGTGACTCATCATGACTCCAGGGTGCCGCGGACCTCCCATCCGTATCCCCGGGGCCTCCGTCGTCTCGGCACTCCCACACCGGGAGCATCTCCTCCTCTTCTTTGATAGCCACCAGGTCCGGATGGCTCGCCAGCTCTGGTTTAACGGCGGCACTGCTTGGGGAAGGTGCCAAATCCCCGGGGTGTGTATTCGGGCTGAGTTCTCTCGCGGGCGATTTGCACAGACTTTCTTTCAGGGGTGGATTGCCGCGGGGCTCGCGGACGCCACGGGCCGCTGCGCCCGGCAGGGGAGTTTGTAAAATGTTCTGAGGCGGCTGCAGCGCGCCGTTGCACAGGGCCTCCTGGTTCTGAGTCCGTTCCATCGTTTGTAGCACATTCTTCTCTTTCTGAGTCGGTGCGGCCGCTGGGATGTACGAGTCCAGCGCCTCGGTGGATCTCCAGACCTCAGCTCTTCTCTCAGACTGCTCTCTCAGGCTCAGCCTGAAGCATAACGCATCCTCACCTGCAAGGACAAGATCGCTCACAATAAATCATTTGCACAAGCTTTCATCCAAAGCAACCCACAAGAATCCTAACTGGCTCGGAACACGGGCTCGGAACACGGGCTCAGCTGTGAGGCGCTGGCGCAAAGACCCATATTGATAACTTTAGCAGATCTTGGATTTAAACCAGTGCTTCTCAAATAGTGGGGCGGTGCCTGGGGGGGGGGGGGGGGCATAACAAGAAATCACAGAGCAAGTGATTTTAAGTGTACTGAACAAACCCTCAAGAGACAACACGGGAAAAATATTTAACAGAGATGACGGAGTGAAAGGCGGAGAGAGACGAAGATAACGAGAGCAAAAAAATTTACCGAAAACTAAATGTCGAAGGGAACGTAGCGCCTGGCTTCACTGTAACTTCACTATAACTAAGGTGGAGACGAAGAAAGACCGGCGTGTCTTCTGTGTCTTTAAATGTTGGCAGCGGACAGCGTGAAGCCAAATAAATGAAGGCGTCACTTAAAGACATTACACCCCGATCACGCTGATAACCGCTTGAGTTTTTAATCGTAAACGTGACGCGTGGAGCAGCGATCATCCCGCTTTATAAAAGCTACTTCAGAAAAGCTGTGCTGCAAAACGGGCGCGTTGGAGACATCAGTTCTGACTTCCTCAAAAAAAAAAAAAAAAAAAAAAACACCAGCACACATTGTTGTATTCATTTTTGTTTTGTAGGTTAAATTGTTAATATATTGAGCTCCTGAATGAATGTTGCTGATGAATTTGAATTTATTGTTATTTATTGATTTTATTTTATTTAATTTCAGTATCAAATGCCAGTCAGTTCAAAAATGTTTCTCGTTTAAATAAGGATTTCATTCGTTTCTGTTACAAACAAAAAAACTAAGTTAATAAACTGGTTCTTTGTTCTAAATTTATTCATTCATTCATTATCTTCCGCTTTTTCCTCTATTAGGGTCACGGGGGGGGGGGGGGGGAGAGGTTCCCCATGCCCATCCAGGGGAGAGCGTTTCGGGCGCTGGGCAGATAGACCCAGGACAGAGCGCCAATCCATCGCTGGGCACACACTCACTCATACACACACACTCTATATGGGGCAATTTTGAGAATTCAATTGACTTGATCCATGTTTTTTGGACTGTGGGAGGAAACCGGAGAACCCGGAGGAAACCCATGCAGACACGGGGAGAACATAGAAACTCCACCCAGATGGGGATTCAAACCGGGAATCCCTAGCTCTGAGAGGAGAACATGCTAACCACTAAGCCGCCTTGTTCTAAGTTGATCTATATTTCTTTCTTTTTTGTTTTCTTTGTTGGTAAAAAGGAGTTTTTATTTTTGTTATTAAAGAGGGTTACTTATAACAAATTTATAGACAAATCATACTACATTGGGCGCGTAATAATAATTTATCACATTTTGTCATGTGTGGGGGGGGGGGGGGCAAATGTTTTCTTCTTCCTAGGGGGGCTCAACAGAAAACAATTGAGAATCACTGCTTTAAACCCACAACCTTTAGATTGGTTAGAATTCAGATCTGGGTGAAGTTTCCATGTTCTCCCCGTGTTTCCCAAAAAAACATGGGTCCAAGGTGAATTGGCTGCTCTAAATTGCCCCCATAAAGTGTCTGTGTGAGTGAGTGCGTGTCCAACAATAGATTGCCCTGTCCTGGATGTATCTGCCCAGCACTTGAGACGTTCTCCCCTGGATGGGCATGGGCATGGGCATGGAGAACACCCCCCCCCCCCCGCAACCCTAATAGAGGATAAAGTGGAAGATAATGGATGGAGGACGGCACGGTGGCTTGGTGGTTAGCACGTTCTCCTCTCAGCGCTGGGGGTTTCCGGTTGGAATCCCAATCTGGGTGGAGTCTCCATGTTCTCCGCGTGGGTTTCCTCCGGGTTCCTCCCACAGTCCAAAAACATGGTTCAAGTCAGGTGAGTTCTCCAAATTGCCCCCTATAGAGTGTGTCTGTGTGAGTGAGTGTGTGCCCAGCGCCCAAGACGTTCTCCCCTGGATGGGCATGAGGAACCCTTCCGCGACCCTGATATAGGATAAAGTGGAAGATGATGGATGGAGGGTGACACGGTGGCTTGGTGTTTAGCATGTTCTCCTCTCAGCGCTGGGGATTCCCGGTTCGAATCCCAATCTGGGTGGGGTTTCCATGTCCTCCCACATTGAATTCTCCAAATTGCCCCATATAGAGTGTGTCTCTGTGAGTGTGTGCCCAGCGATAGATTGGCGCCCTGTCTTGGGTGTTCTCCCCTGGATGGGCATGGATGGATGGATGGATGGATGGACCTGCTCTAACCTGCGAGCGTCTCCGCCGCCTTCTCGCTCCTCCTCTCGCTCCTCTTCTCGCTCATGGCCCGTCCACAGTCGGCGCAGCACACCCTCCTCTCTCTCTCTTTGAGCTTGCCCTCCGAAACCTGCAGCCGGCGGAGCAGCAGCTCCACCTCCTGCTTCCCCCGACTCACTTCCTCCATGAAGCTGTCCTCCACCAGCCGGCTGATCTCCACCATGGCCGACTTCAGGATCGTCTCCATGACGACGGACAGCTGCGACTGGAAGCTGACGACGAGGGCGTCCGACATTGTCTGCTCGTCTCTGCTGCTGAGCTCAGGGGGCGGCAGCGGGCGTTCCCACACCTGTCCCCACGTTACAAAAAGGACAAAAACAGGAAATGACGCGCGGTTACAGGGTACTGTACAGCGCGCGTGAAGCGGAGTGTTGTAACCCCATAAATCCGTCAGAACTTCATACACGTGTGTGTGTGTGTGTTTGTCCGTTCGATCTTGAGTTTAAATACATTATAAATACATCAGGATGTTGTTAATTGGTCTGTCTGCGAGTCTTTATATCGAGTTTAACATAATGCTAACGTTAGCACGTTAGCTTCACGTCACTCTTGCGTTCTCGCTTCGCTCGCACGGTTTTTATATCAGTAATAAAACACACGGTAGCGGCGGATAAGGATTGAAATTCATCCCATAATACAATAAAATACTTTTAAATACACGAACTTACTCATTTAAGCAAGCTGCGTTAAACAGGGTCCAGGCCTGTACACCGGCGATATGCTGGAGCTTTAGATGTAACTATTGGAGGTACAGTGGACGCACTGCCACCTGCGGGCGCGGATAGGAACTGCAGCGGACCCGCTGACCATAATGTACCGTGAGACACGTTAAGAGTTTATGGTGAATTCATTTATTCATTCATTCATAGCTTCAGCTTCATCCTCTACTACTATGGAGGGGGTTCGGGTGCTGGGGCCAGGACAGGGTGCCAATCTATCACTGGACACGCACTTACCCCCCCCCCCCCACGCTCTATATGGGGCAATTTAGAGCATTCAATTTACCTAACAGGCAGCACGGTGGATTAGTAGTTAGCATGTTCTCCTCCCAGCACTAGGGATTCCCGGTTCGAATCCCCATCTGGGTGAAGTTTGCATGTTCTCCCCGTGTCTGCGTGGGTTTCCTCCCACGGTCCAAAAATATGGATCAAGTCAATTGAGTTCTCCAAATTGCACAATATAGAGTGTGTATGTGTGAGTGAGTGTGTCTGCCCAGCGATAGATTGGGGCCCTGTCCTGGGTATGTCTGCCCAACGCACGAAACGTTCTCCCCTGAATGGGCATGGGGAACCACCCCCCCAACCCCCTGCGACCCTAATAGAGAATAAAGCGGAAGATAATGAATAAATGAATGAATTTTCCTTACATCCATGTTTTTGGACTGCAATATGAAACCGGAGAACCCGATGGAAACCCATGCGGTCACGGGGAGAACATGGAAACTCCACCCAGCTTGGGATTCGAACCGGAATCCCCAGAGCTGAGAGAAGAACATGCTAACCAGTACACCACCATGCCGCTTATGCAACATTAGTTTGTACAATGTGTATTAGATTTAATTGGTTCCACTTTGATCATAAAAAGGACTTCCAGTTTAAACTAGATCTCACCTCGTGTCTCTATTACATTCGGTATTTATGAATACAACCATACAAAGTAAAAACTAACTGTACTGTCACCCTTTATTTTAATAAAACAGTGTGGCGAAAATTAAAACTAGAAATAATCTCAACTACATCCACAGAACAAACCCTGACCTTCTAAAACACCCTCAAATGGATTGGAAAATAGATGCTTTTATAACTTTATTTATCCTACAGGACTTGCACACAAGAGGATTAGTCGACATATTAGTTTGTGGCATCTGAGAAGTAACCTGTATTCTGGAATATGATGTATATATATATGTTCATTTATTATCTACCGCTTTGTCCTATATTAGGGTCGCGGGTGGGGGGGGGGGGTTCCCCATGCCCATCCAGGGGAGAACATTTCGGGTGCTGGGCAGATAGACCCAGGACAGGGCACTCAATTGACTTGATCCATGTTTTTGGACTGTGGGAGGAAACCGGAGAACCCGGAGGAAACCCACGCAGACACGGGGAGAACATGGAAACTCCACCCAGATGGGGATTCGAACCGGGAATCCCTAGTGCGGAGAGGAGAACATGCTAAACCACTAAGCCACTGTGACGCCTATATATATATATATATATATAGCCTTTGTTTAGTCAGAAACAGTCCTTTAAAAGAAATAAATATTAAAAACACAGCCTACAAAAGAAAGAAAACACTAATAAAATCAAAGTTGCTTTTTATGCATGACGTATATAAAACAGTACACTTGGGGTTTTTTTTCCCCACAACTTCTTGTTTTTATGCCAATAATTTGGAGCTGATTGAAACAGAACCATAAGGGCTTCACACAAATGTATTTACAAACAATTACACACACACACACAGTACAGTGATGTAAACCATCTACCCATAAAACCAGTTTAATATACCAGGTATTCAGACTCTGCTCTGATTTAGTTTATTATGAAACCATTAACAGGCGGCACAGTGGCGTAGTGGTTAGCGCAGCTGAAATCAGGTTCAAATCCCATCCCATGCCTATCCCAGGGAAGACGTTTTAGGCGTTGGGGAGATACACCCAGAAGAGGGCGCCAACACACTCACACACTATATAGGGGCAATTTAGTGCAGCCACTGCACCTTAAATCCATGTTTGTGGACTGTGGGAGGAAACTGGAGAAGCATGGACACAGGAAGAACATGAAAACTCCACCCAGATTGGGATTTGAACCTGGATGCCTAGTGCTGAGAGGTGAACATGCTAAACCACTAAATTTAAAATTAAATGACGTCATTGGGGGTAAAAGATTGTACTTGCATTGAGGATGAGCACAGATGCTTCATGATGGAGGTTCACTGGTTAGAAGTGAGTGACTTCTAACATACATTAATGCAAATTTAGGAAGTATAAATATGTTCGGGTTCTATTCATGTCTATTCTCAGTTCTATATTCAGTTCTGTTCAGGTTTTAAAGTTGGACGTGTGGTTTTTATAGTCTCCTCCCTCCATCAGTGGTACCCTTTGAATGCCACCTTGCGGCGGTCTACGCCACGCTGAAGGTCACAGGTGAGCCGAATGGATCCTCTGGTGCCGTTTTAGGTTGCATTTCTGAGTGAACCTCTTGCCGCAGTCCAGACAAATGTAGGGTCTCTCGCCGGTGTGCACCCGGCGGTGGGCCTTCAGGTTGCTGAGTTTGGTGAAGCTGCGCCCGCACAGGTTGCAACAGAACTGCCTCTCCCCCGTGTGAATCTGCTGGTGGCCCTTTAAGTGGCACAGCTGCGAGAAGACCTTGCCGCAGTGGCTGCAGATGTACGGCCTCCTCGCCATGTGGTGTCCGCCCACGTGTCCGTGCGTCCTGACGGCGAGCGCGTGCGGAGAAGTTCTGCCGGTCGGCACCGAGGGGACTGCTCCATCGCCCGTGTAGACTCTGGGGAACTGTGGAAGCATGCGGGAGGGATTTGATACAGGGGGGCTTTTGGGAAAAGAAGGACCCACAGTGCCGGCAATAGAACGTTCCACAGGTTTGGGCTGGCTTTTATCTGGCATGGCTGTGGAATGACTTTCTTTAGCACAGGGTCCAGGATACGAGTGCTTGTCCGCGGGCGGCGCGGGGGGAGGAGGGTGCTGAACCTCCTGTCCCCGGGTTACCCGACCCGAGGCGGATGTAGCTCCCCAATCTGGAGGAAGCACCACGACAACCTCCTGTTTAATGGCCACTGAGTCTGGATTGCCTGCTGCCTGATTGATGGTGGAAGGCACCTCGGGAGGGACGCTGCCCCCTGTAGGCAGCGGGGGTTGGGAGTGAGTGGAATAGACCTGATGCTCGGATGCTTTTCTTAACGGAGATCTCTGTTTAATTAACTCCTGACCCGATGCAATACTTGACTGGGCGACTGGCAGTTTGTCCCTCTGTGGAGATTTGACTTCGGGCTGGGAGGTGTGCATCCCTGCCCTCTCGCGGACGATGTGGCTCTGCGACTCGCTCGGATCGACGGTGTGACCATGTGCCGATGGACAGGCCTGCTTCTCCTCCATCGGGCTGTCCTCATCCTTGATCACTCCCTCCACCTTGGCTCCTGTCCCATCAACAATCTGTAATGAAGAAGCTTTTACTGAGGATGGAGTTTGGTAATCACATTCATTCAGTATTAAGACATCATAGGAAATTTTAGACAAAATGATCGCGACCGATCCACCACACTGACCCCGTCAGCCAACTGACCGACCCACCCACCCAACCAGCTTGCTAATCACCCACCGACTGACCCAGCCACTCACCAACCGAGCCGCTCAACCTAACCGCTAGACCCAGTCGCCCACCAACCGCCCCAACCCGGCTAGCTCATCACCCACAGCCTGACCTGTCCACCCAACCCAGTCACACACATTCACACACATCCACCCACCACCTTAAAAAACACACTATATTAATTCCAAAGGAAAAATAAGCAGTATGTATTAGTAATATCAACATAATAGCATTAAATTAAACTTTAATTTATAACATGTGCTTTAATAAGATAATAAAACCTTGAGGGCGGCATTGTGGCTTAGTGGTTTAGCATGTTCTCCTCTCAGCTCTAGGGATTCCCGGTTCGAATCCCCATCTGGGTGGAGTTTCCATGTTCTCCCCGTGTCCACGTGGGTTTCCTCCGGGTTCTCCGGTTTCCTCCCACAGTCCAAAAACATGGATCAACGTCAATTGAGTTCTCCAAATTGCCCCATATAGAGTGTGTCTGTGTGAGTGAGTGTTTGCCCAGCGATGGATTGACGCCCTGTCCTGGGTGTATCTGCCCAGGAATAAAACCTTGAGATGTTTCGATCCACGTGTGTCATTACATCAGAGTAAATACTTATTCAGTCATCTCACCTTTTCAGAGGCAGCATCAGCTGCGGTTTCCTCGTGACCTGGTGTCACCCCTCCCTTCTCACAGCTTGGTCTTCCACCTTCAGGAACCCCTTCCAGCTTTGCGACACACACAGCGTCCCCTCCACCTTAAACATCACAGAACTGGACATCAGTTCCTCCAGAACCACGGCGCTTCCTAACACGTGTGTCCTACAGAAGACACCAGGCCTGGACAGCGAGACTGACCTGCTCTTGTCCGTGTCTCCCGACCGCCGCTGTCCCGTTTGGAGAGTCCGGCTCGTCCGCAGTCCGCACACCTCACCCTCTTCACTCGTTCCCGTTCGGCCAGCTTGCTCTCCAGGAGCTGCACCCTTCTTCTCAGAACGTCCGCTTGCTGCTTGCCACGGCCGGCCTCCTCCAGCAAGCTGCCCTCCACCAGCCTCGTGATCTCCACCAGCGCCGATCTGAGGACGCTCTCCATGATGCCCGAGAGCTGACTTTGGAAGGTGAGGAGCAGGGCATCCGACATGCTGCCGCCGCTCCGGAGCTCCGCAGGCTCGCCCGTCCCCGCGTCCACTCCACAGCCCCGGTGTAAACACCGCTGTCCCCCCCCCCGCCTCCGCCTCGCTAATGCTGTTCAAGTGCGCTGAATGTCTCCCTCTGCACCACCACCACCACTACATGATGGGACGGGCCCTGACCCTGAAGGGCTCCATCTCACACCTGTCGCGGCGTTTCAAAGCTGCGAACCCGGCGGCTTTAAACGCAACATGGCCAGCGTTACCCTCCAGCTAACCCAAACCCGAAGCTGCACCCGCAGGACTCACAGGCGCCCGAAACACCGACTAATATCCACGTTCTCTGAACTAAAAGAGTTACAATGTTGCTATTACATCAAACAAACGGCGCTTTAAAGACACGCGGACTCCATTCAGCGTAGAGAGAAGAGAGAAGCTCTAAAGCGAAGGTGCTAAAACCAGGGCCTGGTCCCAAATCGCGTCTTAAAACACTAAGAAGCCTGCTTACGTGGTAAGTGTACATCACTGATCTTGCGGCCTACGAAGTGACGCAGGATAGAATTCGGGACGCAACCCTCTGCCGTCGTTGTACAGTGGCTTGTGACGACCAGATTCCTGTGTTAAACGCGTTGCGAAAAATACAGCGCGGTCGCAGGCTTGGAGTCAAGGTAGCAGCCGTGTGACTTGAAGGTCCCGGGTTCGATTCCCGGTCCCGACGGCATGAATGTGTTAAATGGGAAGATCAAATTCCTTTGTGTGTAGGCAAAATTCATTCATTCATTATCTTCCGCTGTATCCTATATTAGGGTCGTGATGCCCATCCAGGGGAGAAGGTTTCGGGCGCCGGGCAGATACACCCAGGACAGGGCGCCAATCCATCGCTGGGCACACACTTAGACACGCACACATACACACTCTATATGGGCAATTTGGAGAACTCAATTGACTTGATCCATGTTTTTGGACTGTGGGAGGAAACCGGAGAACCCGGAGGAAACCCACACCGACACGGGGAGGACATGGAAACTCCACCCAGATTGCGATTCGAACCAGGAATGCCCAGCGCTATTTAACAACTTTAACGTATCACTGAGTAGACGTCGTAATGGCTTATTATTATTATTTCACACTCTACCGCTGAAACTAGGCCACTGAGGGTTAGGTCAGAGTTCCCCTTTTACCGAAACACACTGTAAAGTTCTCTATGCGAGCTGAAAAGTTTGCATACATTAGATTAGTGGTTAGCGGCATCCAAACTACTTCCTTGCGAGGCCCTTTTGTCAGTTATTGGAACCTAGGTAAAAGCATGATGTATGAAAATTCATTCATCCATTATCTTCCACTTTGTCCTCTATTAGGGTCGGGGAAGGGGGTTCCCCATGCCCATCCAGGGGAGAACGTCTCAGGCGCTGGGCAGATACACCCAGGACAGGGTGCCAATCCATTGCTGGGCACACACTCACTCGCACAGACACACTCTATATGGGGCAATTTTGAGAACTCAACTGACTTGATGTATAAAAAATCTCAGGTTTAATTATCATATTGGATTTTTTTTTTTTTATTAAATGGTAAAAAAAAAACAAGAAAGAAATAATAAGCGCTTTTTCTCCATGCAGCCCATAAGCTGGAATAAAAAACCTTTTTCTCAAACTCACACACATGATTACTATGATGGTTCAGCGGTTTGAGCTTCAATCTTCCAGCCAAAAGGTCCTGGGTTAGATTTTACATGAGTTTTTGGTTTTAATATCCATCTATTATATTCCAATTAATTCAAAACTCTGCAGCCCGACTCGTATTTAACCCCCAAGTGAACTCATGTCCCTCCATCACTCATGTCCCTTCATTGGCTCCCTGTAGCTGCTGCATTCAGAACAAGTCACTGACTCTGATCTACAGTAAATGTAAATGTAAATATAAATATTCTGCATAATCCTCTACTGGGGTCCAGGGGGTTTCCCATGCCCATCCAGGGGAGACTGACTTGGGCCCTCCATCATGTAAACATCATGGTAAACGCATCATGTGAGCAGACGCCAGACAAATTCAGAAAAGACGACAACGGTGCAAAGTGTGTTGTAGAAACATTGTATTAAAGAAATTCAGATGGTTATATAAATAACTTTACAGAAAGATCACAGAAACAGCACCGAAGGTCTGAGTCCAGGCTGCACACTAACACACGAAACACTAACTCAATATCAAGATTTGTCTTTAAAGAAAACACATCATCGCACTACATACTATTCTCAATGAACTCATCCCAACTTTTTCACTCCATTTTAAGCCAAATTCTCCACCCACTGCCCCATCAAAACGATCAGCCCTGATATTACATTGTTCCAGTATATGTGAGAACAAGGCACGTCCCAAACCGGACTTCATCCCGTAAATTAGATACAGGCTGAAACTGTTCTTAATGGAATGTGTGTATACAAGTTGGTGAAATCTTTGCTTCCATGACCCGGGTTTGATTCCTTGGGAGTGGTTAACATGGGTTAACCAGGGGGTCTGAGTTTCATTACATATTCCAAAGGCATACTGATAGGAGGGTTGCCCGCCGTGGCATGGGAATAGTCAAAAGAAGGACAGTTCTCCAAAGAAGATCCTTTTCACTATATGGGGGTTTAGACTTAGACGCATATTATGGGGGCAATTTAGAGTAGCCACTTTATGTTTGGATGGATATTGGGAATGAGTCTAAACCCTCTTTATAGTAAACAGGAACCTTTCTGGAAAACTGTCCATCTTTTGGATAGTCGCATTAGGGGGGCCATTCGAACCTGGATCCCCAGCACAGTGAGGTGAACGTGCTTGCTGATGACAACTACGGCCTGATGACAACTTAGGGTCGCGGTGGGGTTCCCCATGCCCATCCAGGGGAGAACGTTTCGGGCGCTGGGCAGATACACCCAGGACAGGACGCCAATCTATTGCTGGGCACACACTCACTCAAGCAGACACACTCTATACGGGGCAATTTGGAGAACCTGATTGACCTTGATGCATGTTTTTGGACTGTGGGAGGAAACCGGAGAACCCGGAGGAAACCCACGCGGACACGGGGAGAACATGGAAACTCCACCCAGATGGAGATTCGAACCGGGAATCCATAGAGCTGAGAGGAGAACATGCTAAACCACTAAGCCACCGTGCTGCCCTATTCCCAATATATTAATGTTATTGTAAGGGGCGTTTGGTAAATATATGGAAGCCCAATTTCCAAATATCAAAACCAGAACCAGAAGCCTTTGGTATTGGACCGGTGAGCGACAGAATCCCAGGCGTGGGCAATCCTAGTGGTTGTTCATATCGTGTTTGCGCTGGTGTGAGCGGAGATGGTCGAGGCGTTTGAAGGTGAGTCCGCAGATCCTGCAGCTGTACGGCCGCTCTCCCGTGTGCGTGCGCTGGTGGATCTTTAGAATGTCCGCCCTGGTGAAGCTCTTGTCGCACATGCCGCAGCGGTGCGGCTTCTCCTGCGTGTGGATGCGCCGGTGCAGCTTGAGGTTCCAGAGGCGGCGGAACTTGTTTCCGCACAGCGAGCAGATGTATGGCTTGTCGTCGGTGGGCGTGCAGCGGTGCCGCCGCAGGTCGCTGAAGGCCATGAAGCCCTTTCCGCAGTGGTTGCACAGGTGCAGGCCCTCCCTCAGGTGCACGCGCTGGTGGACCTTCAGGTTGCAGGCCTGTGGGAACTTCTTCCCGCAGTGGTTGCAGACGTGCGGAGTGGGGGTGGTGTTCTGCTGACTGTGCGATTTCATATGGGCTTTGAGCGACGACTGGTCTTGGAAGTTGATCATACACTGGGAGCAAGTGTGAGTACGCGAATCCCTGTCGCCCCCCAGCAACTCCGCACACCTGTTGTTCAGCGCCGCCACCTGGTTGAACGCATCTGCGGCAAAGTAGGAATCGCTACCGCTCGCGTCTTTGCTGAATAAGGAATGTCCTTGCGAGTTCCCCGCCACGTCGCCTGCGGCCTGAGGGAGGCCGCTGACACTCTGCAGGTATCCTTGCTCATTAATCAGAAGGCAGTCCATCCCAGCGCCGTCGCCGGAATTCTGCGACCCCTTGTTCCCTCGCTTGCCCTTCGCCCGTTTCCTGGATTCCTCCGACGTGCCTGGCTCCGTCTGATTCGCACCGCCCATCATGTTGAAGCCCAGCAGATCTCGCTGAGCCGAGTCCGTCAAACCGTTGATTTCCTCCATATCCAACTCCTGGTTGCCATAGTTTCCCAAATCCTCCATGTTGTATCGAGTTCTGTATAAAAGGCCCTGAATATGGTCCATGTCTGCTTGGGGTTCGGGTTCCGGGGTTTGACTCAGCCCGGCGCTCCATTCATCCTGAATCTGCTGCAGATCCTGCTCACTGTAGGACTTCTCATGAGCAGTGGAGGCGGAGCCTTCAGCTGGGAAACAAATCAGAAGGCAGCAGAGAAGAATCAAATGAGAAATGTGACAGTACAACATCAAAGATACATGCAGCAATATTAACATTATAAGTCATAAACCACTTTGTATTTAAAAAGATCTACCGTATTTTCCGGACTATAAGGCGCACCCTAAAAGTCTAAAATTTTCCCAGAAATCGGACGTGCGCTTTACAATCCGGTGAGCCTTATACGTGTACTGAGTTCCAACATCTATAAAATAAAGAACTCCAACCGCTGGACATTGGCGTAAACGGGGCGTTTAAAGTAAAGTTGCGGGCAGCGTGGGAGCGATGGATGATAGACGGCGAACACACGTTTACTAAAACTCGGGAGGCGGCGGCGGGCGAGTTACGCCACCGTCTGTGAATGTATTGTGGACTCCTGGGATAAGGTTTCTGCTGTAACCGCTGTCCGAGCTTTTGCGAAAGCCGGCGTCATCGCTGGACAGCCGCCCGGAGACGAGACGGACTCGGACATCGATGAGCGGGACACCGGAGTGCTCGATAGTGAAACAGCTTTTTAATTCAGACACAGAAGACGAGGACGTTGATGGATTTGTGGGAGAAGAGGGATTAAAATAATGTGTGTTTTGTCAGGTAGTAGAATAAACTTCAATTATAAATCAGCGTTTTGCATCCTTTACTTTTCTTGTAGATCGTATGCTAAAACAAGTGCCTTTAAATACGCTGCTGTACAGAATAAGTACCGTACAGAAATAGAGTCCGAAATTCAGACTGCGCCTTATAGTACGGTGCGCCTTATACGTGGGTCAAATACAGAAATTAGTCCCTAATACAGACTGCGCCTTGTAATGGTCCGGAATATACGGTATATATATATATTCATTCATTCATTCATTATCTCCCGCTTATCCTCTATTAGGGTCGCGGTGGGGTTCCCCATGCCTATCCAGGGGAGAACGTCTCGGGCGCTGGGCAGATAGACCCAGGACAGGGCGCCAATCCATCGCTGGGCACACACTCACTCACACATACACACTCTATAGGGGGCAATTTTTGAGAATTCAATTAACTTGATCCATGTTTTTGGACTGTGGGAGGAAACCGGAGAACCTGGAGGAAACCCACGCAGACACGGGGAGAACATGGAAACTCCACCCAGATGGGGATTCGAACCGGGAATCCCTAGCGCTGAGAGGCGAACATGCTAACCACTAAGCCACCGTGCCGCCTATATATATATATGTATAAAGTAAAAGTTATGAAGGTGTGATTTTTTTGCTATTAGACCCAATGTGCCACATACTGCCGCTTACAAAATGACCCCACAGTCCATCGAATCACTGGAAATAAACACGTTGTACAAAATTCTACTCCTGAAACAAAATCCAAAACAATGCCATTCAACAATAATAACACACGTAGATTTCTATAACACTGTATATGCATTTAACATACCAGAAGACCCTGTGTTCGTATGTTCTCTACCTCCAGAGCTTAGTTTCCACTCAGTCTGCACTTTAGTTCCAGTCGACACCACCTCCGATTTGAGCATGTTAACCATCTTTTCTTTCTCTTGACCATCCGGCTGCGGGAAGAAACACAGCACTCATACACATCACCTGAAACGACCTTGCTATGCTATAAGTTCTGCCCTCTAAGAAAACACACACACCTCGGTGGTAACAGCCAGACTGGACGTTTGATCCGCTTCCACCGGTACAGAGGATGTATCCGCGTTCTTGGCCTCGCAGTTCTCCCAGGTCTCCGCCACACGCTCTTGTTTGAGCTTCTGCGCATTTTTGTCCCCTGTGGAGAGGTTGCATCAGTGACCATGATAGTAAAGCATACGTCTCACACAAATGCAAAAAATGTTTGGGGGCATTTATTGTTAAAGATGTACATTTAAAGCTTAAAATTATTGTTTAGTCCACATTTACACTCTAAATATCATTATATCGGTATGTTGGGGACGGTTGGGGAGTGGCTATCACGTTCGCCTATCAGTGCTGGGGAATTTTAGGTTCCAATCCTGATCTGGGTGAAGTTTCCATGTTCTCCCCATTTTCTGCATGGGTTTCCTCTGGGTCACCCCCCCCCCCCACACACACACACAGTCGAAAAACATTCATCCATTCATTATAGCCCGCTTTATCCTCTATTAGGGTCGCGGTGGGTTCGAATCCCAATCTGGGTGGAGTTTCCATGTTCTCCCCGTGTCCGCGTGGGCTTCCTCCGGGTTCTCCAGTTTCCTCCCACAGTCCAAAAACATGGATCAAGGTCAATTGAGTTCTCCAAATTGCCCCATATAGTGTGTGTCTGTGTGAGTGAGTGTGTGTCCAGTGATAGATTGGCGTCCTGTCCTGGGTGTATCTGCCCAGCGCCTGGGTATGGGGGGACCCCCCCTCCCCGACCCTAAAAGAGGATAAAGCAGAAGATAATGGATGGATGGATGGATGGAAATGTTCGAGTGGGGATGTGTGCGTGTGTGCACATGTCACAAAACCTTGTCTCTACTCCTGTGTGGATGGAGATACCTGATGTCTGTGATGGTTTCTCTTTGTCCTGTCTCTCTTCGGCGGATCCAGCTGCGTTCCCACAGTCCACGCATCTCCGCCGTCCTCTGCCCTCAGCCCACTGAAGCCTTTTCTTTAAAGACTCCACCTGTTCTCGGTTACGGGACACTTCTTCTAAAAAACTGTCCTCCACCAGTCTGGTGATCTCGAATATAGCGGCTTTAAAGACCGTCTCCATGACGCCGGACAGCTGGTTCTGAAACGTCACGATGATTTCGGACATCTTCGGAGTTTTTCGGAAACGAGCCGAACGGACCGTGACGTGACGAAGCCCTTAAAACTCCCTTCCCGCTGATGCCTACCGTCACAATTTTACACAAATCACTGTAAAAAAATCTTAAAAACAGCTTTCCCCCCAAAAAAATGCGCAGAGTTTTAAGCGGCGGGGTTTTCCAAACGTTCAACAAAAAAACCGATAGCATCCGCTAGCTTCGGTCATAACCGCAGAATCGAAACCAACGTTGCTGCAATCAAATCCCTTGACTTGAATCGTAAAGTTGTGCTGGCCAGACGTACCTTTAAATGGTTTACCGTTTGTTAATCTGCATATAATGTCAGCGAAAAAGTATTAAAAGTGCAAAAGTTGACCGTGATCGTCCCGAAGCTGCAGCGTGTAAACGGGGAACAAAAACAGTGTAACACAGTGTGCGTGTATTGTGTTCCTACGCCGGGTCCATCCTCCCCCAAAAATCGAGTAAAAGTAGTGCCGGGCTACGTTGAATCAGTATAATTGTGTGTTTTTAACGTTAAAAAAATAAACCACGAGATATTAAAATAGTTAAAATATTTTTATAGACGTGATTGCAAAGCAAAAGCAGGCATTTGAGCGACAGCCCTGTCGAACCGTCGCGTCAGAAATTCCGACGATTTGATTAATCGTTCTACAAGTAAACAAGTAGTGCCGACTGTCAGTTAAATCACAAATAAATATTAATGCGCTATGCAAAGTCGCAAAGTCCGAATAAGAACTTAGATTTTGTGTTTAAGACTTTATTTTACACTTTAGATTTAATAAACCATTTGTTGTATATCTTTATTATAACCAGAACATTGTGTTGTTTTAAGGAAAACATAGAGAGAACAAGGAGATGTTAAAGGAGATGAAAAAAATATGTCCTTCAGCACAAGAAATCGAGTGTTGTTATAATAAAAAGTCTTGTTTTTATAACAAGGTCGTATGTCGTTGTTCTGAGGGGGGGAAATATGTTGTTATAAGAGATTTAAAAAATGTGATTATATCAATGCCCAGCGATGGATTGGCGCCCTGTCCTGGGTCTATCTGCCCAGCGTCCGAGACGTTCTCCCCTGGATGGGCATGGGGAACCCCACCGTGACCCTAATAGAGGATAAAGCGGAAGATAATGAAATGAATGATTATATCAAGAAAAAAATATCCAATTTCGAATCCCGAACTGGGTGGAGTTTCCATGTTCTCCTTCAGTCCACGTGGGTTTCTTCCGGGTTTTCCTCCCACAGTCCAAAAATATGAATGGAAGGAAAATTGACTGCTTTAAATTGGCCCTATATGTGGTGTGTGTGTGTGTGTGTGTGTGTGTGTGTGTGTGTGTGTGTGTGTGTGTGTGTAACCAGCTATGGATTGGCGCCCTGTCTGCCCAGTGCCCGAAACATTCTCCCCTGTATAGGCATGTGGACCCCCCCACCCCCACCCCCTGCCCAGGACAATGAACAAGTAAACGAACAAAAAAATGTTGTAACAAAAAAAAAAAATAAGACGTTGTAATAACATGATCATTCAGTATATCATTAAACCAAAAAAAGTATGTAGTAACAACAAAAAAAATTATTATAATGATGATATAATGTGTCGTTTTAATGAGAAATAATATGTTGCTATATTGAGTAAAAAACAAAAATTGCATGTTTCCATGTTCTCCCTGTGGGTTTCCTCTGGGTTCTCTCGTTCCCTTCCACAGTCCATGGCTCAAGGTCAATTGAATGCTGTAAATGGCTTCCCATCCAGGGGAGAACGTGTCGGGCGCTGGGCAGATACACCCAGGACAGGGCGCCAATCTATCGCTCACTCACACAGACACACTTTATATGGGGCAATTTGGAGAACTCAATTGACCTTGATCCATGTTTTTGGACTGTGGGAGGAAACTGGAGAACCCGGAAGAAACCCAGGCGGACAAGGGAGGACATGGATACTCCACCCAGATGGGGATTCGAACCTGGAATCCCTAGTGCTGAGAGGAGAACGCGCTAAACCACTAAGCCACCAGATGTAACATTTGTCATGCAAAAAATAAAGCTTTTAAAATTGAAAATTGAACTGAGCGAGCGAGAGAGAGAGAAAGAGAGAGAGAGAGTGTGTCCTGAGTGTATCTGCCCAGCACCCAAAACGTTCTCCCCTGGATGGGTATGGGGAAGGACCCCCCCCCCGCCCCCTCCCAGCAGAGGATTAAGCGGAAGAAAATGAATGAATAAATGAATGAATTAATGAATTTACAGCAGTACATTGTTTCACTCTGATCAGAATCAGAATATCTTTATTGTCATTATACCAGGTATAATGAAATTAAGGTGCCATACTTTCGGTGTCACATACTTAAATTTACACAAATAAAGAGATTTAAAAGAGAACACTATAATTTACAATTTACAAAAAATTTGAAAGAAAGAAAGAATTTATTTACAGGAGTGTATAAAACTGTACAACCTGAGTGAATGTATTTATATTTATATATTGCACGTTCAAAAGTGAATTATTATGAATGTAAAAAATTGACAAAAACGCCATTTCGCGCCCGAACAGCGGTTGGGTAGAAGCTATTTCTGAGCTGGTTTGTTTTTGTTTTTATTGCCCTGTAACGTCTACCTGATGGTAGCAGTTCTAGGAGATGGTGACCGGGGTGAGAATTGTCTGTAATAATTTTGCAGAGGCACGGTGGCTTCGTGGTTAGCACATTCGCTTCTCAGCGCTGGGGGTTCCCGGTTCGAATCCCCATCTGGGTGGAGTTTCCATGTTCTCCCCGTGTCTGCGTGGGTTTCCTCCGGGTTCTCCGGTTTCCTCCCACAGTCCAAAAACATGGATCAAGTCAATTGAGTCCTCCAAATTGCCCCATACAGAGTGTGTCTGTGTGAGTGAGTGTGTGCCCAGCGATGGATTGGTGCCCTGTCCTGAGTCTATCTGCCCAGCGCCCGAGACGCTCTCCCCTGGATGGGCATGGGGACCCCCACCACGACCCTAATAGAGGATAAAGCGGAAGATGAATGAATGAATGAATGAATGAATGAATAATATGCACGTGCGCCATATTTGTTTCTGTGGTTTTGGAGAATGAGAGAATGAAAGAGAATGAATGAATGAACTTTGTGAGCTCTCTGCTTATATTTGATGCCTTATGTTATTTGAATCTCAGTGGTTATTATAAGCCTGAGTTATTCCAGTTTTAAAGTGCGTCACATCGACACCGCCGACGTATCCTAAGTGCAGCTATTTAAACCGTTTTGCGTGAACACTTTGTTCACTTTGCACAGAGTTTCGCTTCTCAGCCAGCGGTTGAACTTTTCTGAACCTAACTGTGAGCGGAAGTGTTTTTTTTGGATGGTGCGTTGGTGCCGCGGCTTTCTCGCCTCAGCTTCGCCGATCTCCAACTCATGGGGCTCCGCGCCGGCGCGCCTGCGCATGACGTGTCGATCGCGGAAAGCTGCGCCGTCGTTTGTAGACTTGGGTCTGCGAAAGCGAGTCGGGTCGGTTAGTCCCGCGGCGGATCTCTGAGGCGCCGCGTCGGGACCGGGACGATGGAGGAGTGCGGCGGGTTCGAGGAGCAGCTGACCAAGGTGATGCAGAAGGTGCTGAAGGCGGCGGTGTTCGAGGCGAGCCAGCTGTTCGAGCGGACCTTGCAACAACTGCGAGCCGAGCTGCTGCGCTTAAAGCGGGAGAACCAGGAGTTAAAATGCGGCGCTATACACACGCACTCCAAACCCAAAGACGCGGGAGGTGGACGCCCCCGAGCCGGGCAGGCCAGCCGGGAGATCGGTGTACAGTGTGGTAGGTTTAATCCTGAAAAAAGAGAACAAACGGTCGCTTACATTACTTCCTGTAATATTAATAGACAGCACTGACATGACAGTTCACCACCAGCATGGACTGTAAGTGGATGGATGATGCACCACCACATGGTTCTGGATGCTCATTTAAATCCGGGGGTTCCTCATGCCCATCCAGGGAAGAACGTTTCGGGCGCTGGGCAGATACACCCAGGAACCCAGTACAGGGGGGCAATCTATTGCTGGGCACACACACACAGACACTCACTCACACAGACACACACACACTCTATATGGGGCAATTTAGAGCATTCGATTGCCCTTGACCCATGTTTTTGGACTGTGGGTGAAAACCCACGCGGACACAAGGAGAACGTGGGAGCTCCACCCAGATTCGAACCAGGAATTCCAAGCGCTGAGTGGAGTTTCCATGTTCTCCACGTGTCCACGTGGGTTTCCTCCGGGTTCTCCGGTTTACACCCAGGGCAGGGTGCCGATCTATCGCTTTGCACACACTCACACAGACACACACACTCTATATGGGGCAATTTGGAGAATTCACTTGACCTTGAGCCATGTTTTTGGACTGTGGGAGGAAACCGGAGAACCCGGAGGAAACCCATGCGGACACGGGGAGAACGTGGAAACTCCACACATTGAATTGGGATTCGAACCGGGAATCCCGAGTGCTGAGAGGAGAACATGCCAACCACTAAGCCACCAAATCATGCAGCTAACATAATAATGTATGGTATTTAAATGTAACAGTACAGAAATATGAAAATATTTTTAAAATACAGCATTAAACTGCATACAAAGTCCTATTCACAAGTATTATCAGTTTAAATGAAAAAAAAAAATATATATATATATATATATATATATATATATATATATATATATATATATATATATATATATATATAAACCGGTGGCTTAGTGGTTAGCAAGTTCGCCTCTCAGAACTAGGGATTCCCGATTTGAATCCCCATCTGGGTGGAGTTTCCATGTTCTCCCCGTGTCCGTGTGGGTTTCCTCCAGGTTCTCCGGTTTCCTCCCACAGTCCAAAAACATGGATTAAGTCAATTGAGTTCTCCAAATTGCCCCATATAGAGTGTTTGTGTGAGTGGGTGTGTGCCCAGCGATGGATTGGCGCTCTGTCCTGGGTGTATCTGCTTTTTGGGGGTTTAGAGCGCAGGGGAACACATGATCCAGCACCTCTCGATTGAGCGGCCTTGCTTAAGGGGCCATATCTTATAGTTGATTTTGGATTCGAACCTCCAACCTTTAGATTGAAAGACCAACACTGTAACCACTGAGCTACCAAACCTATACCATTATATACAGACCCCTGGAGCATTGAGGACTAAAGGCCTTGCTTGTGTTATGGAGGATTTCGGATTTGAGCCTCTAACCATTGGCGAGGAAGCCATATTCATCCAACCCCCTAAACGAGAAGGACATTCCTACATATTTAACTTCATGTCCTCAATCGTATAATAACAGTGTACTTACAGCGTCATAAATCCCTTAACTCATTCATTCTTAACGTAATCATAACATTGTGTTTTCCAGAGAAACCCACCATGGTTGAACGATGTTGCAGTCCAGCGCCAGGCAGTGAGAACCCTTTACTTCAGCACATCACCAGTGATCATCTGGCCAACCTGTGTTCTGGTGATTCTGAAGAGGGAAACAGACAGCTTGCTTTGCTGCTAATCAAAAGAGAGGTCAGACGCTGAATGTTAAATAAATTTTACCCCTCATCTGTTGTGCAGGTTTCCCCAGTTATTTTAGATATTGAAGTGAAACTGGTATTTTTGGCTCTGAGTTCCCAAATAATCGTTTTTTTTCATTACCGTATTTTCCAGACTGTAAGGCGCATCTAAAAGCCTAAAAATTTTCCCAGAAATCGGACGTGCGCCTTATAATCAGGTGCACCTTATACGTGTACTGAGTTCCAAAATCTATAAAAGTGTTGTTGTGCGACCGGGTGGCTTTTTCCACACATCACCGTCCCTGCTGATCTGTGACTCCATGCGCGCTCATCTCACAGAAAAGCCGAGTAAAGAGAATTCATTCGGAGCTCACGGTCATTCCCGGAGTATTAAATAAAGAACTCAGACCGCTGGACATTGGCGTAAACGGGGCGTTTAAAGTTGCGGGCGGCGTGGGAGCGATGGATGATAGACGGCGAACACACGTTTACTAAAACTCGGGAGGCGGCGGCGGGCGAGTTACGCCACCGTCTGTGAATGGATTGTGGAAGCCTGGGCTGAGGTTTCTGCTGTAACCGTTGTCTGAGCTTTCGCGAAAGCCGGCGTAATCGCTGAACAGCCGCCTGGCGATGAGACGGACTCAGACATTGAGGAGGGGGAACACCGGAGTGCTCGATAGTGAAATTGCGAAGCTTTTTAATTCAGACACAGAATATGAGGACTTTGATGGATTTGTGGGAGAAGAGTGATTAAGTACAGTACAGAAATAGAGTCCCTAATTCAGACTGCGCCTTATAGTACGGTGCGCCTTATACGTGGGTCAAATACAGAAATAGACCCCGTAATTCAGACTGCGCCTTATAATACGGTGCCTTATGGTCTGGAAAATACGGTAGTAATTTGTTTAGGAGTTTAATGTCTAGGGATGTTTTCCAGCCGGCATATTTATAAGCGAGTTATACGGTTTAATCAACCTGTTTATTACCGTGACTTAAATGTGGAAGGAAATAGTTGCTGAAGAGAAGCCGCACAGGCATGGGGAGTACATACAGACTTGACATTGAAGCAAAGACCTCGTTTTCTCTATCTGGAACCAAACCCCAAGATTTCAGGTTGTGTATAATTATTGAGTGGAATGGGAACATTCTTATCAGCCCAATCAAATTAAAGTCCAACACATGGCACATTACAACGTCTGGTCTGTTAAACCAATTGATTTTACAATTAAAACTTGTCACATGAGTTGTGCAGCCATTATGTGCTGATTTGCGTGTTACCCCGTGATACAGCAGTCGGTAGAATGTTATCAGTATTGATTAGAGTCAAATACTACTGTATTTTTGTTCCTCAGCCCCAGGAAAAGGACTGCGACGAATATTCACCGGGATACTTTCTACTGAAGCAAGAGGGCGCCGAGCCGATACTGATACGCAAGGAACCATTCAAGAACACGATGGAAAAAGGTGTGGCACCAACCTTAGAGTCGATAACAGTACATTATGGCTTTGCGTTCATGTGTTACATGTAGTATATCCATACCATGTTATGTAAAGATCTGTGCAAAGGTTCATGGTTCTAAAAGAACACCAAAAGGAAAAGAACAAATCATGTCGGAAGGATCTCATGAGGAAATCCTGGATTTCTAAAAAGGTCTGTAGAAAACACAGTGGCATGAGCGGCACACGTACCTAAAATTCCATCCATCCATCCATTATCTTCCTCTTTATCCTCTATTAGGGTCGTGGTGGGGTTCCCCATGCCCATCCAGGGGAGAACAATTCGGGCGCTGGGCAGATACACCCAGGACAGGACGCCAATCTATCGCTGGACACACACTCACTCACACAGACACACTCTATATGGGGCAATTTGGAGAATTCAATTGACTTGATCCATGTTTTTTGGACTTTGGGAGGAAACCGGAGAACCCGGAGGAAACCCACGCGGACACGGGGAGAACATGGAAACTCCACCTAGATGGGGATTCGAATCGGGACTCCCTAGTGCTGAGAGGAGAACATGCTAACCACTAAGCCACCGTGCCGCCCCGTACCGAAAATTATTTTAAAAAAAATTTAGGACAGAGGTGCAAAGTGTTGCGGGACATCTGGTCCCTTCAGTGTCATGTGAAGCATGATGGAGGACTCCTGCAGGCTGCAGGCTGCATTACAACCAATGAGACGAGTACAGATTTGGATGGTATGATTAATTGTCTAAAAAATAATCACAATCACGCGATTAGTATGATCATTATGCAATAATTAACTTCACCCAAAAAGGGCCAGAAAGCTCAGGAACAAGGCTCGGCTTCTTACATTTGTTATTTATGTAACTTAAACATGGAATTACATGTTGTTATCAAAGAATGACTTGCTGAATATCATCACAAATACTTAAAAAGTCTTTAAGCAAGAAAAAAAAATCCCTTACAGTCGATCCTTAATCAATTTAAAAGACAACCAGCAAAAAATATATTTGCTTACTTAAAAAGTTCACCGCCTTACATTTAATATAGTATCTGAATCTAATGCCTACGGGTCAGTACACCAGAAAACTTGAAAAAAAAAATTATATTGCGTTCATTTGCTTAAGTCGGATATTAGCGTTTTAGGTTTCGTCATTTCCTCGAACAGTAAACTACGTGTTATTATTTTTGAAAGCATAATTAATGCCGGGCGGCACGGTGGCTTAGTGGTTAGCACGTTCGCCTCTTAGCGCTAGGGATTCCCGGTTCAAATCCCCATCTGGGTGGAGTTTCCATGTTCTCCCCATGTCTGCGTGGGCTTCCTCCAGGTTCTCCGGTTTCCTCCCACAGTCCAAAAACATGGATCAAGTCAATTGAATTCTTAAAATTGCCCCATATAGAGTGTGTGTGTGTGAGTGAGTGTGTGCCCAGCAATGGATTGGCGCCCTGTCCTGGGTGTATCTGCCCAGCGCCTGAGACGTTCTTCCCTGGATGGGCATGGGGAACCCCACCGCGACCCTAGTAGAGGATAAAGCGGGAGATAATGAATGAATGAATACTTAATGCGGCTTAACCCTTTGCACAGTCCTGTATGTATGTATGTCTAAGCATCTAAGCTCCATCCTTGACTGCTTCACTGCTTTTGTTTACCACTCCATTCCATCTCTGCAGTTTCGATTCCATCATCACTGAAAGTAGTCGGCGGATGTCCTGACGCCTTTAAAGAAACACCAACCAGTACGCGTGACGACCCCGGTGCTTCATGTAACCAGAAACTGTGCGACAGTAGCTCCCAGACCACAAGCCAATCGGGATTCAAAGTCACGACACAAGAGACCAAAATTTTATCCTCAGTAACAAAAAGCACGACGCCGTCGTCGTCAGAGTACCTGCTTAATTCAGCTCAGCCGTTGACCACGGTTAGTTTATCTGCTCCTAACGTCCTGCCCGGCACACCGCCGGGTCACATGTCCACATCTAATCTCCAGGCTAATGCCCAAAACCAGCCCATAGGTCAGAATGTACAACATGCAGGCCTGGTGACACACTTTGGTCCAACCCTGGCTCCGCCTCCTTATTCTCAGCATATGAATTTAGTCAAAGAACCGGCTCCTCCTGTTCAGTCATTTCCTCTTACAGTTCCGACTGCAGACAAACGGGATGTACCGATGACCCAGCTATCTTCCAGCTCCCCTTTGCTTTCTAAATCCATAGTCTTTCAGCAGCAGACTGGTATTACCCCTGTGCAGAACATGGCCAGTTCGGTGCTAGGAACGTTTGCCGGTCCCCGAGCACAGGTTCCCGCACCCCAAACTCACCCCAAACTCATCCTCACGGCTGGTCAGATTCATGGATCCCCTATTCCTCCTTCGCCGAATCAGGGTTCAGGTGTAGCCACTCAGGGTCCACTAACTTTACCGACAGCTCAGCCGAACAGCATGCAGAGTGCACACCCACTCGGCCACCCTCATCTCAGTCTAAATCCATCATCTCAACCGCATTTTCATGTGACACATGTTTCATTCGCTCCATCTTTCATGCCCGTTCAGTCCATGAAGCCGCCTGTTGCCCCTACATCGGTTCCCCACGCTAACACTCCATCTCCGCTGGAACACTCGTCATCCCACTTTGAACTGATGTCTGATCCTCTGTGTTCATCCTCAGACCAGTTTTTCACGGCGTCAGATAGCACCTCGGATTTGCTCCAGTCTTTGGCTCCCATGCCGTTCCACTCACCCGTTTTGTTAACCCAGCAGGAGCCGGCCTCCATGATCCATTCCCAGTCGTCGGGGCAGCAGTTGCAACTTGCCCCTCTGCTCACTCTAAAGGAACAGCAAGCTGCCGTCTCCAACCAAGGCAACGTGCCGAAGGAAGGCCCTAACCTAAACGCCGACGGTCCACTGCCTACGCTAAATAACTTCGGGGAACATTTACAGAGGTTTGCAGCTCTGCCGAGTCCTCAGTTGAACTGTCAGAGTACAGGGTCCATCGCGGCGGAGATGCACTGCGACGCCACCACTGGGAATAATGACGCGCACATATCCGGCCCAAGAGAACAACATTACATGGTTCTATCTAAACCGGAACCGAAGTACATGATACCGGACTCGAAAGACCAGCACACTTTAAAAGTGGAGAACAAAGCCAGCAAGCTGAAACCGGGATGTGACCCGAATCCGCAAATCTGGGAACCGTCTCATTTAACAGGTCTGTTGACGGAGTCAGGGTTAGGCATCACCTTGCAGAGTCCATTGCACAAAGCGCCTCGCAGGGTCCTGGAGAAGAAAAGCGAGTGCCCCGAGTGCGGCAGGATCCTCAGCAATGCCTCATCCTTAGAGAATCACATGAGGCTTCACCGGGGCGAGCGGCCGTACACGTGTGCGCAGTGCGGCAAGGCGTTCCCCAGTGTCCGCGGACTGAACCGCCACGTGAAGGTCCATGCCGAGGAAAAGGGCTACACGTGCGACGAGTGTGGCCGCAGTTTCGTCTACCAGTTCACACTGACCAAGCACAAGCTCATCCATTCCGGAGACAAACCGTTCCCGTGTAAAGTGTGTGGCAAGAAGTTCCTGGCCAAGGCCGACCGGACGACCCACATGCGTATGCATACGGGGGAGAAGCCGTTCTTTTGCAATCAATGCGGCAAGGCGTTTAAGCACAGGGTCGCACTGAACATGCACATGCAGGGACACCGCGGTGAGAAGCGCTACGTCTGCCCGCACTGCGAGAAAGGCTTCGTGGACCTGGGTAACTTCAAGAGGCATAAGCGCATCCACACCGGGGAGAAGCCGTTCGAATGTAAAGTGTGTGGAAAGCGCTTCACTCAGTCGGCACACCTGAAAAAACACGTCAACACACAGCATCTGGTGCAGAAAAGCAAACCTGAAGTTTTTACTGGTTAAAAAAAAAAGATTAAAAAAAAAATATATATATATATACATATATATATATTTTTTGTTTTGTTTTGTTTATATATATATATATATATATATATATATATATATATATATATATATATATATATAGGGTGGCTTAGTGGTTTAGCATGTTCTCCTCTCAGCGCTGGGGATTCCCGGTTTAAATCCCCATCTGGGTGAAGTTTCCATGTTCTCCTCGTGACTGCGTGGGTTTCCTCCCACAGTCCATGGATCATGTCAATTGAGTTCTCCAAATTGCCCCATATAGAGTTTGTGTCCTGGGTGTATCTGGATGGGCATGGGCAACCCCCCCCCCCCACAACCCTAATATAGGATAAAGCGGAACATAATGGATGGATGGATGCAGATATATGTATATATACATCAGCAGGTTTAAGCGCTGCTGTAGTTTCATTTCTCCACCTCAGTGACACTGCTGGGATAGGAATAATGCACCCACCAAATAATCCCTGCTCTGTGGTGGTACTATTGGGGTCCTGACCATTAGAGAACAGAGTACACAGTATGTACTGTGGTCCACAAACAGATGGACTACAGAATGTAATATATCCCTTTGGGAAACGCTGTGTTGAAGAGTCTAATTAGGTAATTATAAATTAATTAAAGAGAAGTTACATGTTATTTAAGCTTATTTAACGTCTTACGGTCCTGGGTTCAATTCCCAGTGATGCAAACACAGGTCCTTTTCGGTGTGAAGTCTACATTTCCATCAAAATTAAGTCAGTATTTACACAACAGGTAGTTCCTGTCCTTGAATCTAATTGGCTGAGCCATTTGTCCATCTGTGACATTATTGACAATAACGCACACCTCTGACCGCTTCACATTCGTATCAATGTATTATTATTTTCAATATTGGAAGTGAGGGAGATGATGTTCCAGCTCATCACAAAGAAACGCAAGAGCAAGAGCATGGTAGAACATTTTAAATCATGTACCATTAATACAAATTTAGAGTTTAATGTGTGTGAACAGCGAGCCAGGATCCCGTTGCTTAGCAACCAATGTTCACTTTAAAAAGCAGACTAGATGAAGTCAAGGAAGACCATTTTATTAGTAATTTTGTTTTAAATGAACACATTTATGAACGAGAGGTTGAGTGCTCTTATGATTAAATCACAGGAAATTGGTGTAACAGCATTCCACTGTGGGTCGGGCACCGTTACACCTCTTTTCCATGATTTGTTCAAAAATAACGCACAACCTCGCATGTCTTTTTGGTTTAGTAGATCACGCCAGTGACACCAGAGCTTTTGCCATTCGCAGTTAATGCATTGTTACAGAATCAGGTCTGTTAATTTCCATAACAAATTAAATAAAATATAAAAAACAGAATAAAGTCCAGTATTAATGTATTGCTTATTATTTTGTGCTGGTCACTGTCGGTGTATATGAAGAAATGAACCGTGTATAGGTCTTATTTTATTTTTACATATGTTTCCATTTGTTTTTTTTGTTTTTTTTTTTTACTGAAGGAAATGTTTTAATCTTCATTAACTTTAAAATTTGAATATTAAAGAAAACATGAAGTCTTATAATACTCTGCCTCACAGGTGCTTCCTGAAAGTCAAGAATGGGTTGGTACTCATGTATGTACATCTGTAAATATTACGTTTACGATGCATTTGCAATAAGATTTTTTTTTGTAATAAACAAGACATTTTTCATGCTCTGTTTCATGTTTTTGGACTTTTTAGACTTTAAAAGCCAGGGGTTTGTTTATTTAAATTCTATTTTTTTTTTTGGGGGGGGGGGATTCTGTTGAAAAAGGTACAGCATGTTAAGTGTCGGTTACTCCCTCAATTGTTAATACCCCCTGTATAGGATCTGGAGTATTGATGAGGTAGACAGCCATTTGGCTCTTGGGGGTTGGGATGTCAGTCTATTGAGGAGCACCATGCATATTCACATTTACACACTTAACACACCCATAGGACGTCTTTGTTCTGTTGTTTCACACTTTTAAGGTGAGAGGAAGCCAACAAAGGATAGAAATCCAAAGTGTAGATGGGGAAAACCTACACGTTTTCTATTGTCTTCCCTCTGTGTCATAGGTCTTGTACATAATCAAGCAGTTTCTTTTACTTTTTTTATATACTGATTCCTATTCTATTATATATTTCTTTTTTAAAGTACTTTTTTAATCGATATATTAGATGTATATTTATAACTTTCCTAATTAATTACCCAATTTCCTAATTGTGGGACCAATAAAGGATTCTCTCAGATTTTCCTGAGTTCAAAAACATGACCCCGTGCAAAACTCCCTGTTATAAAAAATTAAAGACAGGTGTAGCAGTTTTTCTAAATAATATAAATCTATGAAGGGTTTAGAACAGTGGGATATTTGAATAATGGATGGTACAGGGATGATATGGATTGTTTTCCTTTACATTGCACCCTGCAGGATGTTCAGGACTGAAACCAGCAGACAGACCCAAAGTGGCACGGACAGTGCAAGAGCAACCCCTCCGTTCTTTTTAACAGTGTAGCTGCATTTCCCTACATTTCCTTCCTTATCAACAGCAGAGATAATGACATCAGG